>WBNO01014362.1:0-21276 GCA_013400575.1 Peucedramus taeniatus | reverse complement strand
GTTTAATTAACAGTTCAGAATAATATAATCTAAGGTTGAATAGTCTGTAACCAGTTCATTTTTTTGTTCACACTTGTCATTTCCTTTACTTGCAGATTAGAGGAGATTTCCTTGTTTGGTAAAGAATGCAATGAAATAAGTCTTCGAAGAAGCTTTATTGTACATGTCTTGGAGCTAGATCACTGAATTATCATGAGCTTTAAACCTGCCAGTGCTTATCTTCCCTCTGCATTAGCTCTCTTCTTCTGGTCAAAATGTTTTAAGAAAAGAGATGGAAGTCACCACACAGTTGAGCCCCCATGATTTTTAAAGGTTTACTGCAATTCAAAAATGCATTTACCCCAACTTGTTCTAAAATAGTCTAAAGAAGTAGCTATTTTTATATGGAGAAATGGTAGAAAGTTGTGCTAGAGTAGCTATAGGAGGCTTTGTATTCAAAAACAAGTATCACTGCCTCTTTCCTTCCCTTGTCGGTTGTGGTTTTGGTAAAACTTTCTTAGCAGAGACTTTGTTTCTTGCTCTTTTTTTATTTTTCTTTTTTTTTTTTTTTTTTTTTTTTGTTTGTTTGTTTGTTTGCTTGCTTGCTTTTGGTGTTTGGTTGTTTTGTTGGTTTTTTTTTTTTTTTTTTTTCCAATTGTTTTTTTATTTCCACTCCGCTGCCCATCCTCCTGTGTTTTAGCATTGTGCGGGTTTCTGCACAAATCCAGTCTGGCTGAATATAGCAGGATATGTTATTTCATGACTCCTAAAAGCCTTCAAATCAGATTTTCTTTCACTCTGGCCTGACCTTTTCCTGAAAAAATTTATTACCTAAAAGAAGGAGGAAAAAAAAAGACATATTAAGGAGATCTCAAGTACTCTCTTCCTTGAGGGCTAAAGATATAGAGTACTTGTTGTCATTTAACCATCCACCCACCTAATTCATTCTAAAATGCCAGCTACAAGTTCAGCAATTTGTGGACATGACATATCTTGCATGCTTGGTACATAAGAGCTAGAAGCCTGACAATTTTATTCTCCTGGAAAAAGCTGTCTTGCTTTCTTAGATCTTTTTCCTTTTCTCTACCAGTGGAAAATATATAAATTTCTTTAAAACTTTTGGTTTTGACCTGGGTCACCTCTGAGAAAGATTGGAAGCAGTGACTAAACTTTTGCTTTGTCCTAGTATGTTAAATCATTCACTAACTAAATATGGCTATGCTGGGACACATTGTGCAAGAGTCATATAGGCCTGATGTTTCACGTATTGAATTTGTTTTGATTGCAGAGAAAATGAGAGGAGGCATAGTTTGGTCTTCATTCTTTTGTGTGCCAAGTTTTTAAGTATGACAGTTTGGGGGAAAAAAAAGAAGCAAAACATGAATCTTTTTGTATGATTGACAGAAAGATCCCTTTAAGAAGAGCTTGAAGTGACTACCTCAGTGAAAATTGTTGTGGAACTAAATCAGCTTTTGCAGTATCTAATTAACACTGCCACAACATCCAGATAGTTAGTTAATTACTCTTCTGCTTCTCTCTCCATTTGCAGTGTCAGGCTCAAAAGTTAACATGCACCTTCACAGTATACATCAAATCTGTTGATTTTCATCATGCTCTAACAATAGAAAGCTGTAGCGGTGATCAAAATAAATTTTAACCATAGCCATTCTGAAAGCTTAGTAAGGTTATATGTGTCTATTTCAAACATGCAGTGGGTTTATGATTCTAACTGTGGAATGGTGGGGGAGGCTTCTGTCTTGTAGAGCTACAACTAAAAAGCAGCTTCTTTCAGACAAGACTGAAAAATTCCCATGTGCTGACAACAGGGATTTTCCAAGCAAAGCCCAAGCAAGCTTGATCTTCAGTGCCAGGAAACTTTGACTTTAGGGGTCTCCAGCTCTTGACTTATAGGGAGTGGGTGAAGGAAATTAACGTAATTTAAAATAGAGCTCTGTTTCTCTGCTGTAGTATAGACATGCTGTCTCATGCAAGTCATCACTGTGGAATCTGGGTTTTGGGCTTTTTTTCTCTTTTGTTTTTTAGTCCACCCCCCACTCCCTCCAGTCTTAGTGCAAAGTTTCTGATCTATATCAGTCCTATACAACAGACCTTGTATATTCAAAGGCACAGTGTTTCCATACGGAGATGAGAGCACTGCAGTAAAAAGGAATTTACTGTCTTGTATGCATAGTCCTTCACTGCAGGATGGAGCACTGCTGTGGAAGACGTCTAGTGCTCAATCTGTACCTGTGCTGAAGCGCACTGAAGGTGATGTGAGCAAGACTGGACACATCAAAAGCTGCAGGTTTTGTGTAGTTTTTGGTTTGCTCACAGGTAGTTGCTGACCTATACGCACAGCATGTAAGCTACTCACAAAGCAGGTCTGGCTAGCATATGCAGTCATCTGGAAACAAATAGCTGCTTATCCGTAGTAAATATCTGTTCTGAGAGGAAAGAGGACAAAGCAGGCCAAGTTTCTCCTGTGATGTAGTCTTGAGGATGTGATAGGTGAAGATGAAAAGGAAAAGATGGGAAGCTTCTCACTGGGTTGCATAGCAGAAATCACTGTGTAGCTGTAACTCATACAGGCCTGAAACTACCAATTTTCAAGGATGACAGTAAGATACATCTCTGTAAAACTGTCACTGTCTTACTTTAGGGTCTCTATTTTGTATTAATGCAGGAACAAATCTAACCTTGTCCAGGACTGTACTCCAGTTGTATCACCTGCTGAGAGGAACATTTGACAGCTTGTTCCCAAGAGCCATTGCAAGGTGATCCTGAATTTGGACTGTGTCTTGAAGTTGGCCCGGTTGGCAGGGACAGTGAATTTTCTGAGAAAGCATCACTGAATGACTAATAATATCTGACACTTCTCAGCCTTTCTATATGGCAGAGAGAGACAGTGCATTCAAGAGCTTGTTCGCCATCCCTCTGCAAAGATGACCGGAGAACAAGAAAACAAGACATTCTGCCTGCCCTAGAATACTGGAAATTTTCAGATTTTGGAAACTGAGATTAGACAAGAGTAAGCAATCCAAGTAGCTTTATTATTATGGCTTGAATTAGAATTTCCAAACTCTGTAGAGTACAGAGGGGATTAAATAACTCCCTTCTTTAGCCAAAATTGGTAAAATTAGGAACAAGGGGAACTTGCAGTCAGAATAAGGACTGAAGAAGAGTGAGTTCAAAGCAGAACCAAAACATTCAGAGAAGGTGTGCCCCAGACCTAGAGAGAATTGAATCTGTTAAGAACTAGTGAGTGAGTCTGCAGGTGCACAAACTGTTCAGTGGTGGAATGGGCCAAACTGCTTCACTGAACATCTTTTGATGGATATCCTTAAGTGCCACAACTGCAGTCAGGAGAAAATCAGCATATTGCAGTTTTGAAATCTATTTGCAGTGTGTTTTCATTTTGACAGCTGTTCTGTCCTTACTTCATAGTAGCTTCGAAAATTTTAATTATTCTGGCCTATAGTTAAAATTATGTTTGTGTGGCTAAATGCAAGTGTGTTGTATCTAATGTCAAAGATAATTGCTGGCTGCCTCAAGAGACTTGATAGATTCATTACCTCTACATATGGTAGGAAGAAAACTGTCAGATTTTATTTAAGCTTTGAAGAGCCTTTAAAAAGGGTTACAAATTGTCGCAGAAAGAGCATCCGTTTTCTAAACAAGGTCCCATGCGTTGCTACATTAGTGTAGGGTACTTAAATTGATGCATCTCTTCTATCTGTCTTAGAAAAAATAGACTGGTAGCAAAAAGTAAAGGATTTATATCTGTCTTCCTGATGCTCATAGATCTTCCAAAGTGAAAGCATTTTATGCTGGACTCTGTCATTTTGAATATCTGTATGAGATCTGTTAAACATACTGAGGTATTTTCTAAGCCAAATCTGTGATGCATCTGATGCTATCACTTGCTAGGAATGTGACTAGTTCAGCAAACATCATAAAGTGACATGTTCAATTTGACATCTTATTTTATCTGCTTTATTATTTTTCTAGTGTGATTGCACTTATGGCCTTATTGAGTTTAAAGTTGTATCATATGAATGCAGAGGAGACAAGTTCCTGTCTCAGAAAAATAACCGAAGCTCTTGCAAGCACATAACAGGAATTTAACTTGGTCTCACTGTTGTCTCCATAGTCACAATCTGCCCCTTTCTTTGCTGCACATATCCTACTCATGTGTGACAGTTCTTGTTTTCACCAAACCTGCATTTCACCACACCAAGCCAGTGAAGCACAAGTCCAAGTAACCAGTAGCTATTCTGCTTAGCCTGCTGTGGAGCCACAGCCTAGAGATGCAATTATGTGTTACAGCTGAGCTCATTGAGAGGTGTAAAGACAAGTCCTCCCTTGCTCCTCCTGTCTGCTCTTAAACCACACGGTTCTACCCATCTCCTTTGCCACAGCTTTGGCTCCTACTAACTTTTCATTTAAAGGTTCAGTTTGCTAATTCAGCAGGAAGTTCTTTAGCTCCTCTGCTCAGGCTTTGTTTCTGAGAAGTAAGTCTACTCAGTGCAAAATTATACAAGTACTTGATGTGGTGCAAAGGAAGATGAGGGGAAGATGAAATGACTGGGATCAAAGCAGGGGAATGAATGGCAGTAGAGTTGGCAACACTGGGAGCTCCTCCTGCGGTACCAGTGTACTTCAGATCTTCACTCATAATGTCCCATAATCATAACCAGAGGAATAAATAAAGTCAAGATCAGGAAACAGAGGTGCACAGAAGACAGTACTAGCAGAGATCTGGGAATCAGATGCATCCACCAGATTTTCTGTAATCGTGCATTTTTTATAGTTTTGGTGAACTTGTGACAGGATTATGAAAATGTAGCTGCTGCAGAAGAAAAAGCACAATAATTTTTACTGCATGTTTTCCTATTTGAATCCTTGCAACTTCTTGTGTCCTTGAATGTCATGCAACTTCTAAATTGCATGAACTTAACAGATGCTGATTTTTTTATGGACTATAAACATTGTAGAGTGAATTTCAGTGTGTGAGTGAAATGGTTAAGTAATAAAAGGAGAGGAGGGAGTTGTGGTAAGAGCAACAGGTACCTTTACTGTCACAGTGGATATGTGAAGGCTGTACGGCTGTGTGGTTGCCTAAGGAGGTTTCCCAGTGGCACTTCCTGGAATTCTTAAAAGCTTGAGTTGTCCTTTTGTGCTGAGCTGTCATGGGTGTTTAAATCTGTGATGAGCAAGCAAGAAATTTATAAAAATATAGCATGCATTTGATGTAAAGGCAGCTACAGAAAAGGGGATTAAATCTGCTACAGATGTTGACATATTGAAGTTAGCTCAAGTGGAAATCTAGCTTGTCTTAATTAACACACAGAAAGTTAGAATGCACATAAAGAGGGAAGTGCTTCAGAGCAGATATAGGGCCTTTCACCTAGTTAGCCCTTGTCTCAAATTCAGAATGACATATCCTTGAGAAGAGTTGGATGATGATGCACAATTGTCTCTTATTTTTTCAACACATAATGTTAAAGAATCTGGTTGTCCACAGAAAGACCATGTATAAAATAAGGTTTTTTGCATAATATCTGTATAAAGGTGTTGGGAAACTGGAAATGAAAAATGGGGAAGATACAGCAACAAGGTTTACAGCTTTTCTAGTTTTGAAGTCTTTCCTTGCAATCAGTCAAGCACCACACAAGTGTACTACTTACATATGAGTTTTATATTAAAGTAGATGATAAAGCACAAAAGGTTACTATGCAGAATAATCTTATGAAGCAGTGAAAGCAGTTGTGAAATTTTCATCCAAGTTTGAGACAACTGAGAAAGAGGGCTACTCTGCAGAGTGACATGGGAGAGCAATTTTTTTATGGTGTGATATATTGTGCATAGAGTCATAAAAATCTTCATAGGATTTTATTTAGAAGCAACAACATATTGTTTGCTGTTGTGGAAACCTCCCTTTGAGAGAATTTTTGCTGGTTCTTTAGTCCTCAATTTTGTTATTTTAAACATTTCTGTTCATTCTGCACATTTCCCAGTTTCTCTATGCTACAATTTTATCTGGTACTCTGGAAAGAGAAGTTTTGAGGCCAATAATTTAGAAATTTTTCAGATGTCAACAGGAAAGTGAAATTTATCTCACTAGTGTCTGAGCTGTATGAATTATCTTGCAAGGTTAACAATGAAATAAAAAATGAGGTTTGATGGGGTCTTTTATTGTTTGTGATTTATTTGTGGTAATAACCTTTGTCATACAACTAATGATTTTACAAGTGTTCAAGGAGGTCGTTCTTTGCTCTAGGGAACTCAGAGCAAAAGGAAAACTGGCCAAGGGAATGAGGGGACAGGGACAGGCAATTTAAAGCTTTGAATGTGATGACAAGAAGCTTAAATTTGATGTGATAGAAATGGAAAGCTTCAAAGATGGAGTGACTTGACACGATCAAATCGACAGGCGAGGAAGATGGCTATTGCAGCTTTGTTTTGCGTGAATGAGAGGAGTCTTTTGGCAAGTCAAGGAACAGGACTTATCTATTCTTAAGGGTTAATAAGGGCCTGAGTAATAGATTTGTCTGTAGGAAGCACAAGCAGGGTCTTGGAAATGCTGAGAATGAGGCAGCAGTAGAATTGGAGCATCTCAGCTGTGTTGCAGAGGATAGAGTGAAGTGCTAATTAACTCTGAGGTTGTAAGTATCAGTGATGGTGAGAATCAGTTGATTTGTCATCTTGCACAAAGTGGAAAAGCAGAAACAAAGTGTTACAGGCAAAGGTGTGGCTACTGTTGTTGCAGTATTGTATAATATCCATGCACTTTGTTCGTGGACATTGAAAAACCTAACTGGAAGTTCAGTGTCTTTCCCTTCAGTTTTCCATGCAGTAGGACAGAGGCACAAGACAAATTTTCCACTCTGTGAAGTCTGTCAACAGTGCAGAGCAGAATTGTGTGTACTTTGAAAAATAGAGGAGTAGTTTAGACAAAGAAAATTCAATTCACCATGAACTGGGTTAAAAACTGCTCAAAGCAAAGTCACAATAATTTTACTGACAGGAAAAAGTTCATTTCAGGTCTCTGAAGTTGGTGAGATACAGAGAAGCTGTGTTCATCTGAAACATAGCTTCTCTGGCTGAAAGTCTGACTCAAAGTCAAGTAAAATAATTTTAGTACCTCAAGTCAAGTTTAAAATACTTCAGTTGTCTTCCACATGCAGCCGGAACCACCCTTGTCTGAGGAGCAGAGGGTTAACCAATCACAGAGAACTGATACAAATCACAGCAGCTTAGTAATTTGAAATGATATTTTTTCCTGTTACTGGTAGATGAACTTTTTAGGGGATTTTGTGGTTTTTTTGAGTGTGGGGAATCAAGGCTTATGGAGAATATCTTGGAAGCATCCTAATAGATTACTGGGATTCAAAGCCACAGCTTGCTCTTATCATGAGAGTTTTCTAACCAAATTACTTCAGAAGGGTTGTCTTTGGGCAAACATCTGATTATGAGACAGCACCTAAGGAAAAGATGTCCCTTTCACCAATATGTATCTCACTTCTTAGCTTCTCTGAAGTTTGAGGGACTGTTTCTTCTTGGTAATGTCAGAGGAGTATTTAAAATTATGAAGCATTTGTTTTCTCAAGATTTCTCAAAATAAATTTTTGCTTGCTTGCAAGATATGAAGTCTGTGACAAAAAATATTCTGTTGCAGGCTAATTGTGCAGGTTATTTTGAAAAAGTTTAAAAAAAATCCTTCAAAAATCAATTAGCAGTCAGGTAGCACTTACAGATACTATTATATTGTTGCTAATAAAGGAACATATGGAAAGCCAAGCCCAAATGATTTTAACCCAAGTCACTGCATAAGAAATAATTATGATCTGCCACCCTGCATTTTTTGTGATTCTTCTCCTAGCCTTGAGCTTTATGAAGCATATTTATTTTAACTTCATTTAATGTTACCATCTGAATAACATGGTTGTTGAAAGTTAGACTAGAGTAAAATACGCTCTCTTCTACTATGGGTTTTCACAGAGGCTTTTAATTCCTCCTCTTAGTGTAGAGTACTGCTTGTTTCTGAGCTCTTGTAGTGCAGTGTGCTGCAGTTCTCTCTGGCTGTCTTGAATATTTATGGATTGCTGCTCTAAGTAGAAAAGTTTGCATTATTCTACAAACATGACCCTTAAGGTAGGGTAATGTAAGAGGCAAGGTAACCCTGTTAATGCTGTAATGACACAAGCAGTGTTGATTTCCCATTGCACTTGTTCATGGTGACCAGAACGTGCTAGTTTTTTTTACAGGAGCAAGTGGACAATGGGACAGGACTAACAAAAAACCTCCTTTAAGACAGGGAGGAAAAAGAGATAATGTTTCATCACTGTCATGGAAATCACAGCCTTCCTGGGAGTCATTGGCAGTTACTGCAAAAATCACTGGTCGGCAGGAGCTGTATTGACTTATGAACATGGATATGTTTTGTTGTGTTTTTATTTTATATGGTTGCAGATACTTTGCCAATGTCCATCAACTATGTTTTAAGGGGAAATAGAGCTTAAAGAATTTGTGCAGATACATTGGGTGTTTTCCCTGCAAAAATAACGTGGTTTTGTAGGTGATCCCTAGTGTTGGTCATTTCTTTACTTCAAAACTTGCAGAGTGAAATTTCTAAGTATTAACTCCCTTGTTCTTTTCTTGTCTCCATGTAGCTACCTGATTGGCATAATCCAGCTTTCAGTTTGCAAGGTCTTGTTACTCAGTGGCAGTGCCTTTGTGGTAACCTTTTCCATGCATGTATCTTGGAAAAGACAACATGGGAAGGGAAAACTCATAAGGAGATGCCTGAATGTTCAGAATAAAATAGGTATCTATCTGTCACAGTAAGTAATAATCTGTGTATTTATATATTTTGCACTGTTTTACAAAGTAAATGTAATTTGCAGGAGTTTTAACCTTGGAAAAGAAAACATTCAAAACACAGGCAGACTGTAACAGAGCTATGCAACATAAAGGCTCTTTTACAATAGGAAAGATATTATTATCATGCAAGAGGACAACCCTTTGTATTTTAACTTCTCTGTCTCCAAGAGTTAGTGCTGTTAAGTGTATGTGTGACCAGCTGCAGTCATTCACCACCTCTGAGTAAGGAAATCCTTTTTTTTTACATATTATGTAGTGGTTATACATATATACATATATGAACTCATAAAATGTCGCTGGGTAATAAGATAGGTAAAAGTTATATCTATATAGAGATTGTAAAAGGGAGGAAAAAACAGGAACACAAAGGATGGAAAACAGGAGTAGACATATTAAAACAGACTTTAGGTATGTGTAAAATAGATGCGCCAGTTATACAATGAGAAGTTATTCTGTACAAAAGGTCTGTCTCTCCAAGGTGCTCCCATCACGTCTTTATTTTCCATATCTAGTTCTAAAATTTACAATTATTTCTATGTTTTGATAAACACTTGGCACCTTCTCCTCTTTCCAAACTAGTATTATTTGGATGTACTTAAGAAAGAGGCTGTAGTAAAGAGCAATTTTGCAAGAAAAGAATTTACTTGTGCTTATTCAGTTCCATGTTCTTATTTAGTAGTAAAATCTAAGTGCAAAAAAAAAAAAAAAAGCATAGCAGATGCATGGCTTGGAAAAAGTACACTTGAATGTAGTAAACTACTAATATAGTAGTTATTAGTAACTTTAAGTCCATTGCTTTAAAAGTTTTAGCAAAACCTGTATTAATAAATACAGACATTCAAGCAAATTTGTATACCTTTTTTTTCTGATGAACATGCTTTTCCAAAATGTTTGTATATTCTTGGAAGAGGAATTTAGCTATATGTGTTAGGGAGATAATGTTTAGAGGGCTCTGTCCCAAATTCACTAAGACACATCATGCGCTGTATTCTAAGTAATAGAACTGACTTCTGAGAACTCAGCTCAGAACAGTAGCAAAAGATTATCCATTTGTGGGCTTCCAGATAGAAAAATAAAACTGATTAGATTTTTTTTTTTTTAATTTTCATTTCACATCAGATAAATGTTAACAAAATCTTTGTTAGTTAAAAAAAAAGAAAACCCCAATTTTTTATTTAGAGGCACAAAGAAGAGGCACATGGATATGTTGGTAAAGCATATGGAGGCGCTTGTGTAAAGACAAAACAAAAGCAAAATGAAGTTACTGACTGGCCCCCTGAGGTGCAGCACATAAGCACATTTGGTGGAATGTTGCCAATTCTCTTTTCTTCTGAAGAACAAAACTCCCTTTATATCCTAAACAAGTAAAAACAACACAGACAGTATACATTTGGTAGCAGCACACTGCTTGAATCTTTGTTTTTATACCGATTATTTTCACTCAGTGCTCATAAAGTAGTGACCTTGGGTTCATACCAATTACAGTGTTACAGTAGTTGGTTTATTCCACACAAATGCAATGAACTTATTTTTCTTAGGTTGGGCATCAACCATATAAAAAGATCGCTGCTGTAGGAACCTCCTTTCTGTTGCCAAAGATCTTTACCCTGAACTGGTGTTTTCCCACTGTGTTAATTACATTTGGAAATAAACCTTCACTGGCTGAGTCCAGAAAGAGTATAATGCACTTACTCAAAATTTTAAGCAAATTTTTGGTAAATTTTGCTTCTTTAGTATGGTCCATATCTTTTGTCTTCGTTTATGGCAGCTATTTAGACATACCAGCTGAGCAAAGTTAAACATGTACTTCAAAAAATTAAAACATCTTTTGCTGAACATAGTGTCTATTAATAGCTTGCTCTGAATGTATTTAGATCAACCTCTGGGATCTGCTATAACTGACACACACTGTCATTACTAAATTAAACATGCCAGAACTGTTATGGCATATCCATCCACTCATAACACATTTTCACATGCTTTTCATGTTCTCATAAGTAGGGCCAGCATGGCTGTAGGCAGACTGCCTGTTAGAAACAGTCTTCAGTGTGTAATAACTCCTGAACTGTGGCAGGAAATAGTTAGGGAACACAATGGTCATCACAGTCCAAAAGCATATTCTAGTGATTTAGTAGTAGAGACCACTAAGGCTTAGTACCCAGGAACATTCTATGGCACAGGAAAAATTTACTACTGTAGGTGTAACCAAGGAGTACTTCTACTAATTTGTTTTCTGGGCTACTGCTGTCTCTATTCTGAGTTATTTTGAGAGACTATTGCTCAGATAATATATAATATTGTTTGGATAAAGAGACCTCCTCACTGAGTGTTGTCTCTTTTCAGAGCACATACATAGACAAGAACTCATGTATCACTATGCACATTGTTATCCTCTATGGAGAGTCTGAACTATGAGAGCTTTCCAACATTTCTTTTTATCAGATGGCTAATGGATTGTGTTGAAATTTTTTGAAGGACTCAGATTACTCAGCAACAATCAATAAAGATGAGTTGAAAATTTCAGATTCTTTTGAAAATAAGTTTCCATTTTTATGTTTTGTCCTTAAAATTATTTAATTTTGTCCTTAAAATTATTAACTAAAAAAGCCCCTTAGCAATTGTTGTTGCATAATAATAGTTTATTTCTTGCAAAAGGGAGCAAAAGCTCCTGATGTGTAGCTGAGGTTAAGTTCTGATATGTGAAAATATGTTTAAGAAAGCTGAAGAGTTGCCATATTCTTCTTTAAGAAAGATATAATATCTTAAAGTGTATCTTTAAATTACAGACCACAGTGAAGTAGGAGCATGCATGGATGGGACAAGGAGGGGAGAGAAAAGGATATTAAACCTTGAAGGTGGACTGGATGCCAGAAACAATATCACTCAGAGTTGTTGCTAAGACAAAACAGTGTCTGCAAGGGCACTGAGAGAGGACTTCCAGAACACCATTTCTGCATCATCTGTAAACTCGTTTAAATGCAAACCTTTGCCTCAGTCCTGCCCAGCCTAGTGCATGAGACAGGCTCCTGTGTCCAGCTTCTCCCAAGCTAGGATGACATCCTGCAGGCTGGAAGGATGGCACTGGCCTTTCTTTCAGTCTGTGACCCCTCAAACCAGTGAGGCAAGCTCATACATCTGCCTCTGATCCTGGAGATTGCTGCACTCTACTGCAGCTATGTGTGCTTCCTTGTGCAGCCCTGTGTTGAAGCCAGTCCTGCTAGAAGGATTCTTGTCTTCCCTCCCCATGTTTGGAGAGGTCTTGCACAGCCCGTCTCTTTTTACGTGGCCAGAAATAGTTGCTGTGCACACCTCTGTTGTGTGGGCCCTTGAAGTGGAGGAGGTTATTCTCAGCCTATAAAATGTCTCAGGTTTTTGTGGCGTCTCCATTTTGATTTTGGAGAAGATCTGTAGATTATATTGTTAAGCATCATTTATTAGGAAGGCCATTTACCATGCATAAGAGTGTCCAGCTGTTAGTGTGAAACAAACAGACAAGAAATGCTTGGCCCCAAGCCATGACCGAGAAGCAGTTGGGCAACCTGTGCTACGTGTCATAATTTGTTTTGCTATTTTTTGGATGTAATTCCTCTGATATAGAGATTTTATATTCTATTCCCACCTCAGCTTTTTAAAATGACCATAGAATTTAAATTGAGAAGGGTTTCTGGACAGCCTTAGCATTCCCTAAATTCTAAAGGCATTTCTGCTCTTTACTGTAAATGGGGTAGAAATATATCTCAAAAAGCCATGTCCCATTTTATGTCTGTCATCTTAGCAATCTGCTGTGATTAGATTCAAAATTCTTAAGTTATCTTTACTTTTATTGCCTTTCAGTTGCACCAAATGAAATTGCATATTTTTTGCCCTGTGAGTGTTCTTGAATGTCAAACTGATAGAAACAAATGCAGAATATATTTTCTTAGAAGGCTTTATTAAAAAAATCTTTAAAATGAAATGTTGATAACACAGTCGTGGTCTTGAGAGTAAAATTCTACTGCAGATAGAGAAATTTCTTCATTTTTTTCCCCACCCCGTGATTTGATTGCGTTGATAAAAGTTTATGTTATAATCCTGTATTAGAAGATTAAACTGGTTTGGGGAGCTTATGCAGTGTCCCTGCACAGCACAGGCCATCTTTTCACATGGCTTTGCAATCCCATCGAGCAAGATTTGAGGTTGAGGCCACAATGAGCAGGAGATCAAGAAAACTGGTCGGTCTACTCCTACACAGATCCCAGACAGAGTCTAGGCTTGGGAAAAATCAAGGGGCTGCTGCTCTGCAACACAGTTAGGGAAGGTAGCTTTTCTCCTGCTTTATTACTGTCAAATGTTTCTGCTAATAAATGTTTTTGTGCCACGACAGTATAAATATGCTACATTAATAAAAGGCACATAAGAGAAGAACAGGGAATATGGAAATTACAAGACTGTCTGTGCGTGAAGGCAATTTTCCAGAAGACTTACATTGCTAATGCATTCAAATCTTTCTAATATGATGCTGAATTTTATTTTTTTTTAAACTTCTGCCAATTCAAATTATTAAAATGATATGATAAAATAATGAATACTTTTTCAGCGCTGCGCATTATCCCAAGCAATAGGTAGCAGCAGTGTTTCCTCTATAGTTAGATAAATTGTTTCTTTTAAGGCCTTACCCGCCAATAGTTTTATCATGGGTTTAGTGAACAAAACCTTCCTATATCTGTAGCAGAAGATGGCTACATCAATTTGAAGGCACATGCTGTCACAGTCTATAGCTTCTTCTACTGAACACCTAGGAGCTCTCTCCAAGTCCCGACCTATTGACCCAAATCCTTGTTTGGAACTTTCCCTTATGGTCCTATAATTCAGGTAGTTTACAGTGTTATTTCTTTCTTTGGGCTCAGTGGCTCAATGGTCACTTGTTAGTCCTCTGTGACAATAGGTACTTTAGCAATTTGGCTGTGTTAGAGCCCCAAAATGTTGTTGGTTCCTCAAAGACGTTCTAGTTGTGCAAGCACCATCTGCAGAATTTAACACTTCTTATGGGAGTAGAATTTTACTATTTAGACCATAGCTAATACATTCCAGGTACAGTGAGGCTTTTTCTAACAGTTTGATATATCAGCCAAAATTATGAATTCACTTCTACATATAAAGCTTATTAGAATATTTGATTTTAAAACCACTCCTCAGACTACTTCCCAGTCTCCTGAATATGACCTACAGGTACCAGTTGGGTGGATTTATGTAGTGGAGTTTTAATATTGAAATAAAACATAATAGATTGAAGGAAATTGGAAGATGGCAAAAGGGTAGCTGTTTGTTGTTGAAGTACACTATTGGGGGAATAGCTGACATCGGGCACTGATAGCACCATGGTCTGCCAGCATTGCATGTTCTACAGAAAAATTTTGAAAGGCTTGAAATAATTCTCTATAAAAATAGGATGTTCACTATCAGTTTCAATGAAGTAGAACGTCTTGGTTACAACTTTTTTCCCCCACTTTCAATTAACTTCTGTTAGTTTCAGGTTTTTTGTTGTTTGGGTTTTGTGGGGTTTTTTTAACATTGACAGCAATAATAGTTACTCCTAATTTAAGGTAAGAAAATGTGTCTAATGGGGAAATAGTATTTTAGATATTTTTAAAATTTAATTATATGTGGGGATTTTTTTCTTCTTCAAATCAAAGAGACAGTAATTTCCATTGGTAGACTGCTTTTGTTGTATTAAGTAATTCAGAGTATATTCTAGGAATAACTTTTTGTCTTGAAAATACCATTAGTAATTTGAATAATCGTAATGGAGGGGCAGGCTTGGGATAATATGCTCATCTTCAAAAATCAGAGGCTCAGTTGTAATTAGCATTAAAGTAAGAAAACTTTCTGAAAGTGAGCTGTGATAGATATTTATTGATGAACATGTGGAAAGTCTGCTAATATCAGTGATTCACAGACTGTGAATGGTCCCATGGGTTCTGATAATTTGAGGTCTTCATCTCCCAGTGTGGTGTTTTTAATTTCTATTGTTGCATGTATGAGTATGTGCAGAGGTGCAAGTGGATAAAGATTCAGAGAGTAATTTCCTCTCCCTTTCAAGGAAATTAATCTTTTTATCACCAAGTGATTTCTGAATTTCTCATTTTGTTTACTAAGATATAGTACGTTATTTTTTGCCTTTCAGAAAAACTCAGACATAAACCCTAATTTTACACTGTTGCTTTTCAGAATGGAAGTTGCATTTAGCATCTCTGGTTTCCTACACAGCACATTAGGAAGAGATTCGTATGTGTTTACCAAAATACACAACGTTGTTCAAGACTATTAATCCAACGCTATCAAAATTATTTTTTAAAGCCAGAATTGCAGATTATTTAACAATTTTATGGTTAATTTAACATCTATGGTTAATAGATGCTAAGGAAAAAAAGAATCTTAAGCATAAGGGTAATTTTACAGAGCTAAGATGAGCCAGAACTTAGTCACGCTAAATAACCTTAAAAAGCTGAAGACAAGTGTTCTCTGCCTTGTACAAGCTTCACAGAGATGCTTTCCTGGTATTATGCAGCATATCCTCATGACTGAAAAGTTGTCACATCTTCCAGCCTTGTAGTGCTCCACTCACAAAGCTTCAGCAAAGTGAAGATGATTTGCTAACATGAAAGGAGCTGGGGAGGAAGATTAGTAATAAAATTAATTATAGATATTTATAGCTCCTTCTTAGCACTAGCATGATCATGTGTGCATTCTACACCTCTGACCTTGCAGCTTCACAAGAGGATATTTACTTTAGGAATATATAACAAGCTGTGCATTTGCAAAAAATTTTAAGTATTAGTTTTTTGTGAAAAAATTATAATGCGTAATTTAAAATTAAAGCAATTCACATTACGTAGAAAAATGTCATTATCAGAGAGATGAGAATTATAATTGGTTATTAGTTTGCTGTAGGTTTTAAAAGAAATTATAATAATCTAAGCCATATGGAAATTCATAACCTTCTGCTATAAAACAGCTGCAGTTTTCATAACTAGTAAAAATTATGCATATTTTGTATTTGTCAGATTAACTGCTGGGTTTGGTTTTTGTCAGAGCTGCTCCTACAAGATACTACACAAATATCAAGTTTAGTTTTTTAGAACTCACTTTGTTATTGCTGCTGTTTCTTGTTTTTCCACCCTTCTCCACTCCCTTATCTCACTGTCTTAATTCCCACACCATCTCCAAAGATCTTTTTACAAACAGGCTTAAGTCTGTTGTTGACATTGGTGTGACTATGCTGTTAAGAAGGTGACAGAGTGAAGCTCCTGGGCCTTTGCAGTGGAGAAAAGTTATGAAGGATTAAATGCTTGATATTGAAGTGTGTTTCTGTTCCTGTTTTTTTAACATTTTCCTGAATCCTTACTTTTCAGTGCTTATTCCCTGTCTACACATTTTTTTTTTTTTTTGTGTTCTGTGTAATTGACTCTGAGAGGGAGGCTGCTTTCTGAGTGCTTATTGTTCAGTAAGGAGTGGTGTTTTCCAAACAGGAGAAAAGCGCTATCATATTTCATGACAGGACACTGATTTCAGAGCACAGATTTTGTACAGCTCTTCTGAGGAACTGATGTTTGTCCTTCAGTTATGTGCAGCATGGAATGAAAGGCTTCTGCACTGACTCCCTATAACCTCAGCCTTCCATGTCCTCTATAAACATAAATGCGCTGTCTGCACAGGGTATTACCTCTAGATCATGTTCAGAAGCTTTGTGTGTTATATCATCCTGTGAAAAGTAAGCAGCTGATGCTGACTAATAAACACCTCATTCCCACTTTGCAAAGGAGAGAGGTGGGAGATCTCTGCTTACGTCTCCTCTCTCTCTCTGCAGCTGCTCCCCTTCTCTTCCATTTCAGACTAGGAAGATACATCTCAAGTGCTGGTATTAGAATACTTGACCAGGGGTTTCAGGTTGCTTCCATTTGTGTCTGTTAATGTAGATTAAATTAATTTTGAATAAGGAGTTATTACACAGCCTTTTCAGCCTGCTTTCATCAGAAAAAATACTTAACTCTCTATAATTATTGTTTTCTACAAGCTTATTATACATTGGTTTAAAATGTAAATGAAAGTCCGTTACTCAGGGAAGAAGAAATCTCACTGTCTCACTTTTATTCTAGGTATTTTTGTACCATCTGGTTTCCTAATAATGATAGGTTGTGGAAAAAGGATGTTTGTATTTACAGCTGTAATGAATAGCATGATCACGTGAAGAATTGGCAAGGGATTGCTGGGTGTAATTCGAGAAGGAGGAAGTGAGATGCAGAACATAAGTGCCAAACACTGTGTAATTAGAAAATTTGCAGCACATTCATAAGAGCTGTGACCACTCATCTGTCCTGCAGGTTTGTCCTTAAAAGGCCTGATCCAGTGAGATACTGACTGTGATATTTCCAGGGTATGGTTTTCATTGGCATTAGTAGGAACTGAGGGCATATGTCACCTTGCATGAACATTTGTTTAGAGGGCTTACTTCCCGCCATGTGAGTGCCAGGTTTGATCCATCACAATTCAATTTGCCAGATGTGTCTGGGGTCAGATGTCTGTGCTTAGCCAGTATTGTTCACCTAGAAGGTGAGTGTCCCATATCACTTCTGTACACCTTTCTATACATGGGAGGCTATTTAAACCAGCACAACTAATTCACTGTGGAGATATCCTGTGAGATTTTGTGGTTGAGTCTCTGCCTGTGAAAGTAATTAAGTATTTACTTTTTAAAAGAAAATTGGTGAGAGGAAAGAAAATATGAAGCTTAATTCTTCTGAAGGAACTTCAGGCTGATGGAATGTTTTATTCAACTCTATTTAAAAGTGCTCAAAAAGTGGTGTACTTACACCACCTCATTGATTATCATGACAAAAAATACACAGGAGGACTATTGCTGGAGGCAGAGACAGCACTGGAATGCCCGGCAATTATATTGCCAGTTTAAAAAAAAGTATCTTAAATTCTGCTTTTAATCAACATCTTCAGCAAAGTTGTTTGTTGGGGTGTGCACGTGTCTGTGTCTGTCTTCCTTTCCATGTTGTAATGGAAATGCAGGATGCCCGTGTACAATCTTTCACCTCTGACAGCATGTACTGCATGCTGCACACAGCTGTCATGGTAATGACAATTCTGGTGCACCAGGATAATTGGGTACTTGAAGAAGATTCATAAGGCAATGTACTGCACTGTACTGTGTTGTGCCCTGGGGCAAGGGGAAGAAGAAGGGGGGGTACCAGGCAGAGTAGGCAGTGTATTTGTGAGAAATGATGATGTAGTAATGTGATTTTGTTGCCTTATGAAGTGGTTTCCCTCATGCCCACTCACCCCACGGAATTACATTAAGGGTTTCAAAGTAGGTTTGTTCTACCAAGGAAATTGGGTTCCGTTTTAAACGTAATGGAATTGAAATATCCCAGAGGAGTGAAGGAGATGAGTGTTGCCACAATACTGCAGCTCTCTGTGAGTAGTTTGGTGTCAAACCGTGCTGTAATCCCACTGTCTGACAGCTCGTTATTAAGAAACAACAAGAACTGACTTTATTACTGTAGACTATAGCTGGTTTATCTGCAAATTAGCATCTTTTCTTCCCTTGTGGCAGATTCTGTCTGTTTTTCTGGCATCTGTCATGAGGTGTTAAAGGGAAGCATATTTTTGGAGTCTAATGTGATAACAATTAACCTTTGATCTCTTTCTGATACATCTCCTTTTTCATTATTGCTGAAGTTACTTGTCTTGGAGTGAAGATGAAATGGTTGGGTGGCAATGTATTTATGCATACTAATACTGATAGTCTGTGTAATGCACAATTAGATGTTTAACAGATAACCCATTAAAATTTTTATGATTGTTTCTTTCCAGCAAAAGGAGAGGAAGTGTTGGTCATCAATAGAAGCAGGAACCCAGAATTCAAACCTTCCATCTGAATCACTGATTTGTTTCTGAATCCTTGAACAAGTCATTTAATCTCTTGTTAGGATGAAAAAAATAGCCATGGTACCTCAACCACATGTTGAGATTAATTAATTACTATTCATATAGCACTTGGGTATCAGCAAATGACTCGTAGCAGAAATATAAAGTACTATTAGTAATAACAAGTTGGAAAGTAGAAAAATGCCAATATTGTTTTGTCTGGAGACTTTTTTTGAGGTATCATGCAAACAGAATTTTCATCCAAAGGAAAGAAAAGAATCATTAAAAAAAAAATCTATAATGCAACCTATGCTGCAGATAATATAGATAATTATACCAGCATAGCACAATACCAGCACTTGTAAACAGGAGCTGACTTGCAGTTAGATAGAGGGAGGTCATGAGCCTGAAAAGCTTTTCCAGCATCACCAATTTTGACTATTACAGAAAATGAAACATGTGTCAAGGCATCCTTATCTTATTAAGAATAATGGGGTTGACACAGGCTACAGAGGAATGCTGAAAGAAGCACTCCTTAACTGCCTAAGTGGTGAATTAGACTGAACTTCCTTTTCATACATCTTTACAAAAACTTTGTAAGATGAACATTTATTGTTTTGTAGATATCGCCCTTTGGAAGTCCAAGTTTTTGGAGACCCTTCAAGGAAACTAATTTGCGTAGCTTTTTGTTTTGCAATGTCTTATTTAATAAAAAAAGTAATCCAGAAGGAAACATGCTGTCTATGTATTCTCTATTTCTGGCTGACTGTGTGCATGGTCCTCCTCTGAACCAATGCTTGCCTTCATGCCATTTCATTTCTCTCATCAAAAAAGCATCTTAGCTTTTTCACTGTGTCCCTATCCATGTGTGTTTTAACCATCCAAGATCACCGTGTTAGGACATGCCAGGTCCCACTGGTTTTAAGTGAAACTTCCAGGCGTGATCCTTCAAGGTGCAGAGCGCAGCCACTTCCCAGTGTCCTCTGTGGGAGATAAGAGTTCTTCATGCCCTCAAAAATTTTATGCTGCCTTGCAGTATATTGTTATTTTAGTAATTGTGTTAGAAATGTGTCATTTAAGAGGCAGAATGCAGGTGAAAGTCACGTACTAGTTAGCTGCTGAGTTGTTGTGTTGCCTTTGCATTTTGATGACTTCTGATTAAGCCATTTTTATTCTTTAAGTATTGAAGGAGATAACCTTTTACTAGTCTGTGCTTTATGGATCTTGCTAGCATTAGTAGCTTCATCAGATAACATATGATATGTGTATGTAAACCCTAAATATATAGGGCTTTGATCAACAATGGATTCTCTTGGCCAAATTTTTCTGGAATAAAATTTGCTTTCACTCCTCTGAGAGGTCCAGAGCCTAAATTATTTCTTTGAATGTTATTTTGATTGCAGTGATGAAGTAAAAAGGGTTATTTTTGTGGTAATACCTCTGAAATCTGTAATACCCAATTTATTATTGGTTAGCACTGAGATTATTCTGGCTATACTATGTGATGTGGTACACCTAGGTCTTCTGACTTTTGAAGGCACATAATGTAGGAAAATTTTGNNNNCTGATAGTGCCATCTGGATATCTGGAAGGATCTGAAACTGGTTTTGGTAGGGGGTTTTTCTCTATATTTTTTTTTTTTTTTGCATATTTTTTGCTTGTTTTATTTTATTAATTCTTCATTTTAAAAATAGAGCAAGATTCAACCTTAGGAACACTTAAAAATAGATTATTTTGTTTTTCAATAGGAAGAAGAATCGTATCACAAATTAAATATATTGTATGGAACTTTATTTGTGGTGTGTTACAGATAGAAGATCAAACAAGTAAGGAATTAAAATTGTAGCAAATCAGACACCATTCCCTTACACTATTTTGTATGCTGTGAACTAAGATGTAAGCTTTAGAGAGAATCATGTTTTGTCCTCTGAGGGCTTTTAAGGCTTTTCATTCCTACCTCATTGGCTTTAGTTCACCTTAAAGACTCTTCCATGAAACTGAAAGCTCAATTTACTCTATAATTGTAAAGAATGTTAATCTGGGACCTTAACTGATTTTGGGAATTCGCTGCAGTTTGGTGATGATAGCAGGCAGATAACCAAAGTCATTGACAAAAACAGGTAAATACAGTGGCCTAGATTTCTAACTGCTAAAAATTGCTTGACTGCAGCTCCTCATTCTGATGAAGTTTGTGCAGATGTGGGCTTAGTCGTCCTTTATGGGGTCTGTTCTGTGTCTGAGTTGATTACGGTACTTAGTAAAACAGACCCTGACCATACTATTTCCTTTAATATACTAGTTGTATTGGGTGATAGAAAGGTGAGGTTTAGGAGTGCCAGGCAGGGCAGTCTGCCTAATCTGTTCCTATTGACCTGCCAAAAAGGCAGGTTGGTGCATGTGAAGATTTGACATAGGTTACTTAAAGTAATAAGACAGAGCCTCGTGAACCCTACAGACATGCTGTAGGTGTGGTAACTTTTACATTTTGAATCTCATTTA
>WBNO01014360.1:0-85746 GCA_013400575.1 Peucedramus taeniatus | reverse complement strand
ATCTTTTAATACCTGTATTCTATGGTGCTACTCAAAGCAAGGCAACCCAACTGCTTTCTTTCCCCTAGTGGCTCATAGTTTAGAATTCATATGCACCCACCTGATTCAGTAATTTTTTAAGAACTGCTAACCAGTTTAGCAACTAGACAGCAAGATATGGTTTACATTAATGTAAAAGGCTCGGGTTTTGGTAGGATTCTTTCCCTATATTTCTGAGGATGTCAAGCAATTTCTATTTCTAGATACATTCCTTAAGGCCTCTGGTGCACTGTAAGTCTATGGTCTTTTCATCAGTTTTTTATAATCTATTTTAAGATTTAGTATAAAAGTTCTCATATGTATTTTGATGAAACCTTCCAAAAGTGCCAGTCTTTAAGTACGCTTTTTAAATATAGAGGTACCAGAACTAAAATTAAACAAGCAACTTATACTGTTCAATGTGAATAATAGTTTTTGTGAATAACTAAAATAAAAGCAAATATATCTCATTCCGCTGGCAATACCTCCTTTTAGCTGAACACACATGGAGGCATGAGGAGAGAGACACAGGGAGGTGCTGCTGTGAACACCTGCAATCTCATGTCAGCTTGCAGACTGCTTTGGAGAAACAGTGACACGTAAAGCTGATACCAGGGTAGGAAAGGTCCAGATGAAGCAGGTATTATTTTTGATTGATTCACTGTAAGTGGCATTGCAGCTATGCCTCACCTCTGGGATAAAGGATCATTTCTTCTTTACCTTCCCACCCCTGAGAGAAAGGAACAACACATTTAGTAGGTCCTCTGGTCTGGAGATGCAGAAGCTCTCATAGAAAGTCTATTTCATAATGTAGCGGTAGTTTGCTACCAAATATATGGTTAGAAATGGAATTTCATATATCCCCAGGCTCTAATGCCAGTGGGGCCCTTGCTCTCCAACAGTGCTTCTTCCAGTCTTCATTTAGAGGCATTGCACTGCTTCTTCCATTGAGTCAAAGAGATCTGAGAATTCAGTCCAGTTTACTTAGATTTTCAATTTTATGTCACTCATAAACAAGGCAGAAGGAAGTGCTGATGTATTATCAGCCTTTTATTAATAGGTATATTTTTAAGGTCCAAACCTATTTGTATTGATTGATGATTCTTTCTGTATCAAGCTACATCACCACTACATAATTTTTTAGGACAGCTAGTAAAGGTGGGATATAATTAAAGATTAAAACAAAGAATTTGAATGGGTGTTTTGATCCCATTTATGCTATGCTAAAAACAGTTCAGAGTGTAAAAACATAAGCACTCCAAGCAAAAATGTTAAGTGTGTTTAACATTTGATTGTTTTCTTTAGGAATCTGTTGTTTAATGGCAAAAACATTATACAGTTTCAATCTCAGAGCTTGTAATCAGAAAATTTACCTAAGAATACACTTTTAAAGATTTTAGTAACATAAGCCTGTAACTTTTCTTTATTTAGAAGTTTTTAATAACCACAGAAATTGTTCCTGTACATTAGTGTTTCACAGGTGAAAATATTTAGATTCATTTACATAAAAAAGAGGTTACCTTCTAGAAAATATTCTTAATTTTGCTGATTTTGGCCTGATCTAACATACTGAAATAGATGGGACTTCTTCCAAGATGTAATGCCAAGAAGCTTGAAAGAAAAAAAATCCAAAATAAAATAAAGCAAATAATATTAACAGGATAAAAACCTTAAGCAACTTCTCAAGGATTTGTCTCTAAGAGAAGAAAAGTCTCTGGAGTGACTTTTTGCAGCCTTTCAGTCAGTACCTGACAGAGTCTAAAAGAGAGCTGGAGCAGGACTTTTTACAAGGGCAAGTAGCAATGGAAACTACATGCCCTTATAGTGTCCATTGCTACATGCATTGTAGTGTGCATCACTACATGTGAAATGGTTTCAAAAAGAAAGAGGGTAGGTTCAGATTAGATATCAAGAAGAAATTCTTTACNAATGTGAGGGTGGCAAAGAATTGGAACAGGTTGCCCAGAGAAGATGTGAAGGGATACTCCACAATATACGTATGCCTCAAATCTAGATTAACTACAGTTTTCTGAGCCAAGCAGCTTACACTTAGCTTTAGGGGTTTTATTTGTAAAATAAAAGCTTTAAAATAATAATTACAGGAGTCAGAGTACCAGCCAACACAAATGCATCCTGAAAAGCTATCTCAATCCCTCCATCAGAAGAAATTGGGAAGTCCTTGATATTTCCTAGTGATTCCAGAAAATGAAAATACTGTTGCTCCATACTCTCAGTCAAGTAAGCTAAAGAAGGCTGTGGAACATGCTTAAATCTTTTCTTTATGTGCTCAACAGATGCTTCATAAATTACATTCATTGCTTCTGAATGTCTGAAAAATAGTTTTCAAGGTAAGCAACAATTTTCTTTGTGATACAGAAAACCAAGTGGCAACAAAATTTTTCATTAACACCATCCTTACTGCTAAATGCAGGGTTCATCAATTCATCCTTTAACCATTAAAATGAGAAAACTCTACACAGTTATTGAAAAATAACTACAGTCTCTACAGTAAAGAAACAAGTTTGTCCTTGAAGAAGTTTATTGTGGTACTCTTCAACCATATTCAGCACATCAGCAGTTTCTTTCTATATTCTCCCAGTGTGCTGAGCCCCTCATCATCCCACGTGTGTGTAACCTCTTGCATTTTTGACTCCTAAATACATTAAAAGAGGCTGTTCTACCTTCTATAGTCCTTCACAAATCCAGCTGATTCCAGCTTTCTCCTACAATCACTCTCCTTAGGATGAGTGTGTCCATGAGTTCCACAATTTACCAGATGAAGGTCTCTGTAACAACCAGAATCTGAGGATGTGGTAGCAAGCAGATACTTATTAGCATCCTGTAAAAGAACACAGAAAAAAAACAGTAGGTTTTACTTTGTCAAGTCTCATTTTTTTTTTTCTGTGTGGTTTTGCAACGCTCATGAACTCTTTCACATCCTGAAAATTTCTTTAAGTTTTCTAACAGTCTTGGAGAGGAAAAAAAATTATTTTCAAACTATGCTGGCCCCAAATCCCATCTTCTAACACAAGTTTCCATCATTCTAATGAGTGCTGACAAACTCCATAGGTAATAGCACATACCAGTACATGAACAAATGTCTGATTCACCCAAAAAATGTGGAAGAACCTCATTCTGAGATTTCAATGCCTCATAAAATCACCTCTTTTTTTCTACATAAATTTCAGCACATAAGAATAGGTAAGATGTAGGTCTGTTGGTGACAAGACCTAAAAAATTAAAATCTTCCCTAAAAAAATTCACCCAAACCCACTATTGATAAACTATCAGTAAAAAAGAGAACAACTTGCTCCTTTAGGTGTGCAATATAAATGGTAATAAAAAGGTCTCTTTAATATGCAATCTACAGCAGATTCCATTTCCAGTGCTTACCTTTACCCTGACCTACTAGAGAATATTCTGGCTATCTCCTTGCCTACATATCTAAGACATAAAACCTGAGCAGAGGTACCTTCTTTTTCAGCTCCCACAATTTATAGCGGTATGCAGTTCTGCTTCATATATCAATAACCTTCTGCCTCAGAAAAAAACACAATCTTTGTTAACACCAGCCAAAAATCTGTAAGTAGATTTAAAGAGAGAATTAAGAAAATTTATAGACATAAAGCCCATCAGCAGCTATTAAACACAGTGAATGAAATACAATCTGCCTCAGCAAGTTCCAGGAAACTGGGAGGTTTTTAGTGGAAAAGAATCACTTTACACCTGTTCTTACATTTTTTCCTTCAATACAAGAAAGTGGAAAATATTTGAGACAGGATGTTGGCTCAAAAGGACTTTTGAATTGATGCATTAGAGAAATTTATATATGTTACATATAAACCAGTTTCCAAAGCCCTATAATAAATACCAGATGACATAAAACAAAATAAAAGATCTCTTGAACACACAAAAGGATTCTATATTGTCTCCTTATTCCTCGGCATCTTAATTCTTGCCTGCCAGAAAATAAAACACTATCTATAGAAGCCTACATAAGAATAGGAAGGAAGTTCATTTGTGTCCCATGTGATTCAATGTCTTGCCAGATACCTTCCATTGTTATTACCCTAGAATCCAGAAATGTCTTCCATTTTTTCAAGTTATCCTGCGCATGGGATGCTGCTCTCCAACTGGAAAGTCTTTCATGCTCATGACTGTTCACCCATATTACTAATTCTTCCAATGTTTCTTTTTTTAAATTTCCCTTCCAATTTTCCTTTGATTTTTAATGCAGTAGGTTCATGAGAAGTCATGTTCAGGAGTCCACCAGCAATGGTGCTACTCTGACTTGGAACATCCTAATTTCCCCTGTCCTTCTTCTCCTAACTAACACACTTCCAAACCTGTCTCATTGATTTATAGTCTGTCCTCCCTCTAAAGATAAGGTCTATTTCACTCAAAATGAGGCCATCAATGGTCTAACTAAAACTTCTGTGGATCTGCTGATGCTATTTTCTGTGATTGCACTAAAGATACCGTGTCAAATCTTACTTCTTCCCTCACTTCTTAAATTTATTTCCTGACTCAGAGTAGACACCCTCCACTCCCTCTGCCTCAAATTCAAGACACCACACAAACAAGATTCATAACCTCAATTCCATATAGATATTGATTTATTAATATCAAGAGTGATCCTTGAAATATCTTTCTTGATTTGCCTCCTGAATCTGTAGCAATGTGAGAAGCAGGAGGAAATGGTATCTTGACCTTCTTGATAGCTTAAACTAGAATCCAGGATGTTAGACTTTAAATATCAAATTTTGCAAGTAACACCACATACCATCTTTGTTTCTTCAAGACACTCAGTAATGCAGATCTTCCTGCACATATCTGTGTGATTCTACCAGAGAAGGAATGTGCTTTCCTCAGAGACTGCATTTGCCTTTATTCAACATTTGCCTATATTCGTGAAAGAAAAATATTTAGGTATATATGCAAAGGAAACAAAATCCATCTTCTGTCCCTAGTATCCCTTATCTGACACTGTCTCACAGGAATTTAGGCAAAATTTCAAAGTAAAATAAAAACCCACAAATTTTAATATTTAAAGTAATACACAGTCCGTTACTCATTTACTTTTCCACAAGTAGGAAGAACCTTTGTTTTGACAAAGGATAACTATCCAAGGTGAATTTACAGATCTAAATTTCTGCTTGAATCTCATTTTAGTTAATAAATAGATACTTAATGGTGGGAATTTGAGATAACCTGGAGGTACTAAGCAACAATTTGGTAATTTTACTGCGCTTAATAACTAGCACAAGAGATCTATACATGGGCAGTAATCTTGAAAAAAGGCTTTTTGGGTCCAAAATATTGTTAACCTACATTTACAGATTTTTGTTAGTACACATTATTTTGTTAAGCTTTCCAAAAACTAATACAAAGGGATTTTTTTTTTTGTTAAAATTAATGTATTTTGTGAACCACCTGTTCACACATTTTTAAAAAGATACTATGCAGCAATTGCCTTCAGAAATTCAGGTCATATGGTCAGCCCCTGAATGAATTATCTGATCAAGACTGATTGGGGTGAGACCAAATAATTACTCATTAGCATTCAGCACCACTGTCAGGCTGCATTTTGCATGCTACAGTGTATACTGCCCTTTTTCATTTTGCTCAGACTCCTTTTTGGATTACACCACATTGTTCTACATGACTGGGAAATGAAATTGAAAACAGGAAAGAAAGAATTTTGGAGAATAAAGCAGACATGACTTTATATAAAAAAATGTGCCTTACACAGTTTTGCTTATTGAACAATCATATTGTCTATTAACTATTTCTATAAATCTGCCACATACTGGTCTCTGCAGGAAGTCAATAGGAATTTTGGGCATAGACAGTTTGAAGCATTCTTCAAAACTAGTGCTCTATGTTTAAGTGATCCAGTTTGTAACTTGGTTGAACTGTAAAGTTATATTTCCTCTTACCCTGTAGGCTAGTAACATTTTTTTGGTCTGAGCAGCTCAGTATTTTATTTCAGCAGCCATGCCATTTCGCACTGTGTGGTGCAGGGTTCACATTCTTGGAGACGTGAAAGAGGAACGGACAGCTGTAGGTGTCCCCAGATCTGGTTTGGACACCATACTTCATAGTGTTAGACTACAATAAACACCATGGCATCTTAAAAGAGTGATAAAACAGAGTCTGCTTCAAGGTCTTGTGTGTTACATAGAAACATACATTAGATTTAAGATGCAACATTCTCCAAATCTCTGCCCATATGGCTATGCCTAAACTACTTTATTGAGTATACTCAGGGCTCCCGTCTCATGATGAGGCCAAGTGGAGCAGAACAGCTGCATCCATGCTATTAGATTACTTGCTGTCCAAAACAGGATGTCTACACTGGGAATGTGCCTAATTGCACATTTGGCCTCTGTCCTTATGATAAGTCCAAACCTTTGTTGGAGATTTGTCAGGAGACTGCTGATTGGCATGAAGCTCAAGAAGACCAAGACTCATTTAAAAGATTTCACTGTACAGGCACTAAAATTTCAGATCCTGTGGATGTCAATTGGCCTTAGCTCAGTAATAAATACATAGCTGAGTAAAAAAAGCAGAAAGTAGGAAGCATATACCAGTTAAATTCACTGGAATAATCTTGACATTTTGTCCTACCTGACTTTGAAAAAAATCTTTTTTACTCAACAAAGTAGCTATGTAACAATGTCCTGCACACTATCATAGCTGTCAAGAAATAAAAGTGTTGCTATTTATTTAAATTCTGAATGCAACACATTTTTTTTCCCCATATAGGTTCCAAAAGAATATTTAGAAGGACTTTATTTACATGTAGTCCTTCAAAAGTGCAGCAAAAATTCTTTATACTATTAAGTTCATAAATATCCCCTCCTTGGTCTGAAAGGTGCCACCTGTAGCAATCTCTACACTTAAGTGCAGATTTTAGAGAAGAATCCAAATCATCTAAAATCCCTGATATTGTTTCACAAGTGAAATGACAAAATGGAAGGCTTTATTTTAGATAATATTTCTTAGGCAATATAAGTTTCTTCTCTTCCTAATCATCACTGGCCAGAAGAATCCACTGCAAAATTCACCACATATTTCAGGCCCCTGAACCTGAAAAACACTTAATCATTCCCCACTTTAGAGATTCTAGATATTGGGTATGTTGTTCTTTTGATATGAACCATGTTTTTAAAGAAAATTTCCCAGTCATTCTCACATCTCTTGCCTCAGTTGACACTGTGGGAAAATATTAGGGCACACAAAACTATATTTGTACCAGACAAAACTGAATGAGAAGGGATACTCCAGGAGCTCACTTGAAGTACTGTGTGGCTGCAGAGTCCAGAGGTCTGGATGGAATCAAATGCCTCCACTTTGCTTTCCTCCACCACACACACTTTCTGCATCAGCCTGTCTTCTCTGATCTTGCCTATGAATCAGTCTCTTACCTTTGCTACAAAAGTACACTGATCTACTGCAAAATGCTACTGTGTCTTTTGTATAACCACGAGCCTCTCTCTCTTTATATCCCTCTCAGATTTTTTATAGCTTCTTTGGGTTTTGCTAGTTTTCTTCAACTTTGCAGACAAACCTTTATTTTCTAGAGCTCTCATCTGAACTATACACACAGGGTCCTGTACTTTTCCTCCTAGACTGCCCAACAACTTCGCTGCTGTTGAATCATTCCCAGCTCTGGATGGGCAGAATGAGGTAGACTCCTGCAGAGTCTGACTCAGAGACAGACAAGTGGTATTGTGGTGCCTGTGGCCTGTTGGGAGGTTTTGCAAAACTTCCAGGCTCTGAGCACGAATTTCGCAGCAGAAGGTCTTGAAGAACTGGAACTTCTCACCTAAACTGGGTTTTGTGAGGGCTTCCAGAAACCTGCTGGTTTATGGGGCGTCATTTTTAATAATAAGCTCAGGAAATTCCGAAGGACTAGAAGAATCCTAATGTAGCACCAGTCTCTTTGGAACTGCCTGACCAGCTAGAGCTCAGTCACTGGCAGCATCCCAGTCCAAGTAGTGGGGAAGGAAAATCTATTTAAACTTAACTGACACAAATTAAGACAAGATGTATTAATAATAACTGTCAATAAAATTTTAAGAAAAATAGACCATGACACCTGGTATCAGTTTTTAGTGTCATTAAAAGTGTGAGAGATAAAGCTAGACGAATGGGTGTAATACACTTAGTTTTGTAAAATATTGTATACAGTCTGAGCTATTATACTTCATAAAACAACCTGTCTAAGAATAGTGATATGTAGGTCAGCTAAATAATATTTGTCATAAGGTAGTAAACTGCCACCAGATCAGGAAAGTTTTATATTGCACATGCACCTGGTAGCAGATTTCATTCTTTTCCCCATTTTCTTCAGTAGTGTTAGTAATATCCCCCATTTAATTTTCTTCTCGTGAAGTATGAGTCTAATTCAGAAATATATACTGAGTTAGAGCATGAGAATTCTCATCAAACCGAGCTGGATTCCCACTGATAGGCTAAAGAACACAAAATTTAAATTGCTCAAATGCCAAGAAGTAAATGAATGATAAAGGGTTCTGCAGAGCTGCAGGCCTGAATGCTCTTATCTTGGACCATTTGTATACGCATGCCATGAGTAAAGTATTCTAACTAATCATGTTATTCTCTGACAATTTATTACAGTCTTATAGTTAGCTGAATATATCTTTCCCCTTGACAAGTCTCCTGGGAAACTAAGATGAAGTTAGTCTTTTATCATTATCTCAAGTTTATCTTTCCAGATGCTTTTATTACAGTGATTTTGGAAGCAAGTCTGTTAAGGCAGAGATATTACAGGACTGTTGTACAAAATAGTACTGTCAAATACCATGTAAGTGAATTTAGGTATTATCACAAATATCTTAGAGATAATTTAGGACTAAATAAAAAGCAGTAAATCAGCTCTTCAGCCCTAGGGTGCCTTTCAATAGTAATAGTTATAAATCAAAATGATAGCCTGAAACAGCCACTGATTTTTCCTCTTAATCAAATAAGATCTGAATCAAGTCATCATTCCAGTAGAAAAAGCAAAATTTAATTAGCTTATCTAACAGTGTCATTTAGTGAATCAAAAGCTTTGAAAGGTCAATGAATTTTGTCCTTATCATCTCATTATCTTCCATCACTAACAAGATATCATTAAGCAACTTCATGTGAGTATTTAATGTCGCAGCAGCCAGTAGCACTGCTATAATTTAAAGGGAAAATCCAAGCCATTTTAAAATATTTATTTGTATTGAATTTTTCATTCACAGAATGCTCCTAAAGGTCACTGGAAAAAGGAAAACAAATACAGTATTTTTACATTATTTCCATATTTGTTTTTATTTCTGAAAAAAATAGTAGAGCATTTTTAATAATCGGAGTTTCTCAGACATACACACAACACAAAATATGTCTGCAAGAATTTACAGAACAATACACCTTAAATGCTTTATTCTAGTACCACTAATACGAGTACAATTCCCATATAATGTCCAACATTTTGAGCTGTGTCTCTACAAAACCAGTGGAGAACAGTGATGAGTGGCATTCATCGGGGTCAGTATTGGACTGGCACTGTTTAGCATCTTTGTCAGCACCATGGAATGTGAATGGGAGTGCATCCTCAGGAAATTGTAGCAATAGGACAAGGAGAAATAGCTTCAAGCTGAAAGAGGGTGAATTTGGATTAGGTATAAGGAAGAAATTCTCCACTATGAGTGTGGTGAGAGACTTGAAAAAGTTGCCCAGAGAAGTTGTAAAAATCCCATCCATGGAAGCTTTCAAGACCAGATTGGTTGAGGTTATTGGAAGATGCCCATGCCATGGCAGAGGGTCTAGAACTAAAGGAACTTTAAGGTCCCTTCCAACAAAAATTATTTGACAATTCTATGGTTCTATGAAAACCATTTCAGAGGCCTTTGTCCCATCCTTGCACAGACAGGATGGATGGAAGACAGGTTCACCTTCCACTCCATAGTACCTTCATGTCCAGCACCACATGGTCTGTTTTATAAATGTGACCAGTGAAAACAGCAGGGTTCGAAAAACAAGTGCTGTGTACACTGGAGGTCATTTCACTGCTCTGCTCTGGAGCACAAATACACAGACTCTTGAACATATACATCCAAGAGGGCAGCAGCCTGCAGTGAGGTAAAAGTCTGCAGTGGGAGCCTCTCACTACAGATTTGCCTTCAGAGTAATTCCAATGAAGAAAGTAATTTTGTGGAGTTACACTGAGCACTGCTGTAAGGCAAATAGTAGCACATTAGTTAAAATAATTTGTTTACATTCCCTAAAATCAATGGAATTTTAAGATTTGCTCTTCTGATAGAACAGAGGGAAGGTAAATAATTTGCTGAGGTTGTCTCCATCAGATTGTGATCATTTTAACATAAGTCACGTCCGGAGCCTAAACTATCTACTGCTGTCCCACTGAGAAGCTGTAACGATTTCCAGAAATACATGCTCTTAGCTGAAAAACCACATGTGCTTCAGCTGAGATCTTTCTCTCCCCCCTTTTTATTTATTGTGTCTATATGCTTTAAATTGATTTTGCTATCTTTTGCTCATAGAAGGCTCAAAAAAGGGCTAAAGGAATTCACATATCTTACACTTCGCTGCTACAGAGTTTATGTGGCAATCCTTCATTGTGAAAGGATGCAGGCTTTACAAAATCAGAAATCTTAGTTACAATGGAAGTTATCTCTTAAAAAAACAAGATCAGCAGTTTGAGACTAGATAAGAACTTCTCAGATAAGAAACAGCATACCCTGGCTGATAGCAGAAAATATCTGAGTCTCTGAGACAGGTGATGAGGCAGAGAAGGGTGAGTAAACCTTCTTCCTGATCCTATTCACTGTTGTTATTGCCACAACCATCTCTGCTCACTTCCCATGTCCATTCTTTGGGCAGATTTTTCCTCTGAACCAGCCTTTCACATCAGCCCCCAGAAAATGAGAACTATGCCTGTTTCTGCAGATGTGGGAGCAAGTGACTTTCTTGCTGGCTTTTTGCACTAGCAACCACTGCTGCTTCACCATCTGCTGCTCCTCTTTTGTGTCTCCAAGCAGCTGTAAGTAAAGCTGCTGCATTCAGTTCACATTCCAAGTTTTCTTAGCAACCACCAAGGCTAAAAAAGAAAATCTTTTAATGAGACCTGAGATTCTGCAGTCACTGCAGCCGTACTAGACATATGCCTCATTGACATGACTTGCACCCATCCAGGGGTCTATCCAAACCATGCTAAGAGGGAACTGAGTGAGAGGCAGAACAGGTAATTAGAAATTTTCCAGCTAAGCAGACTTTTTTCTTCTCTTGTTGAGAAATGTTGTTTTGCTGAAACTGAAAAGCAAGTTTTCAGGGAAGGTAAGCAGCCAGGTCACTGCAGCTATGTCCCAGCTGGGACTTCAAGCAACATAAGAGACTTGGATTTGATCCTTTTGCTACCTAGCAGCCTGGGAGGTGTGGTACTCTGAGCCATTCTTTAGCCCATCAGTTTCCCACCTCAGCTGCCTATCATTGCAATACTACCAGGAATAGGCAAGAATGTAAGCTATGGGGCTTTATGAGGTGAGATTTAGCCATTTTATTGCTTGCAGGCCAGAAATAGTTGAATGGCACTGGACAACAATAAGAACTTTTCTAATAGTTAAACATTAAAAGGTTAATCTCAAGACTACAAATCCATAGGGTCTGGGTTGATAACTTTAGGAATTTTAATAGAGGAATTGTATGAGACAGTCTGTTTAAAAGTGTTCCGTAGTGGTATGCATAGAAGTGTGATATGTTTTCAGGAATGCTTTTACCATCTCTGCCACACAAAATACAGTAGTATTGGTGTTCATAGAATACAGGAGTCTCAGGACCACACTTTCAAGCCAGCACACATATTTTTGCTTGTGTCATTTTCTGCCAGTTCTCACAAATAACAGAAGTGAAAGCTAAAGTCCCATTTTACTCAGAAGTACACAAAAACCCTTTTGAACATATGAATTTGTTTGTTTGCATAAACAAACAGAAAAAAAAAAAGAAATTAAAATTTAAATTGTTGAACTCAAGAATGAAGAGTCTAGGACAGCCTATAAGCAAGTGATCCTTCAACCCTGCGAGTGCTTTTGACAAAACAGATGAAACTACTTTTATCAATAATCTACCGATTAGCGTTCATGTTCATATGTTAATGGAATAGACCATAGCAGCCCCAGAGGAAGTGTAATGATCAATTGTGGCAATAATCCACAAATTAAAGATCTCTAATAGTATGCATTCACTTGACAGACTGCAAAGATTTTAAACGAGTCTTGCATTTTATCATGCCAATGATCCATGGATTAAGGGCTTGCATTTATATATAGCACATTGTAATGGCTTTGAGGAAGCTATTAGGGTCTATCATATCAATGATCCATGAATAATGAGAGTTGTTGGAGAAGTATCTTTCAGTCCATGATGCAGTGCCTCAAGGATGTTTTAGCATGGTTTAAGGTTTAGCAAGTGTAATATACTTTATGTAGTACTTCTTACACTTGTATTTACACAATGAATAAAAACAGTGTACAAAGCATATGAAGGCAAAAGGAAGAAGTACTGCTTCAAGGGGAAAATAATAGTTTGTTTTCCTTCAGTGCCTGAGATCAGTTTCTGGCAGCAATAATTTCTTACTCCCTGCTTAGTGCAAATTCATATGGTGCTCATAATATCACTACAATCAAAAGCATGTAGGATACAGGCAGGCTTTGCAGCATGACAGTAATCAAGGATGTCATCAAGGTGGAATCAACAGGGTTATGAGGGGTTGGGTAACCTCCTAATAGTGATTCAAACAGGGACTGCTCAGAGTTATGTGAATCCCATTCTATTTCATTTTGAAATATTCTGACAGCTCTCGATGCTCAGAGATATATAGTATACAAAACTGCAGCTTCCTAACGAAGTCTTTCCCACAACATCATGTCTGCACAAAGATTTAAAAGTCATCATTATCTTTAAAATAAACCTTGATCAAGCACCATCTCTTCCCACAGGTGTCTAAATCATGGAAGTCTTTGAAGTTCATAATTTTTGAGCATGACTGAAGGAATATGAGACAAAAATACTTCATACATTAAAAATATTTTATGAAAATGTCTAAACTAATGTGGCATTGTTTATGAAAATGATTGTTCTAAGATTCTTCCATCTGTCCAAGTTTCTTTTTCCTCAGCAATTACCTCTTCCTTCACAAGATCACCTCAAAGACAAAGTGAACTCTTGGCCCTGAGAACATGTGACAGGAGAGGAGGGAGACACTCCCTGCCTGTTCATGGCTTGGCAGCATCATCTTGCTGCCATATTTCTCAGTGACTGCTTGTCTCAATGCCAATGGACGCTCTCGGGAAAGAAGGGGCATCTTTTCCACAGGATACAGCTGGAGGGGTGAGAAAAGGGGACAGGAGAAGGAGCTATAAAAAACATTCCCATCTCAGCTTGCTGCCACATCCAACTCCTTTGGCAGGACAAAGCAGAGAAAGCATTTCCTGCTGTGGCTATTGCCTTTATGGGTTACTGCAGTCTGGCTGCAGTCATGTACAGACAAGTGCAGCCCACTGGATCGCAGCACTGGGAGCCAGCCACTGCAGCTGCTAACTTTGGACCAAGTTTGAGGGTAACTTCTTCAGACAGTGTATAAGGAAATTTGAGTAGAGATCAAACAAGATGTAATGAGAGTGTTGGCGAATTCACGAGCACAGCGCGTAGTGACTCCTACAGTCAGCAAGTCTTAGTTCAAGCTCTGTTCAGAGCAGTGTAAATACTCCTGTTCCCATCAGAGGGCTTTTTTCCAGATGGAAAGTTATAGTTACAGGTCCAGGGAAATTCAGACTTGCTTTTACAGTTAGCAGTGGGAAACAGAGGACAACTTCATCCAGTCTTTCTAGTGGATGTTCCTTGTCCTTTCTGCCAATAGCCGCAAAATACAAAATTATACCTCTGTTTAGCTGGTGGATCTCCATTTTCTCCCTCATCTTTGTAGCTGGATTTATCAATCCTTGTGGGGCAGATGAACCAGTTGTAGTGGTATCACTATATTCTATAAAGCTAATGAATGGCACGTAGAGCTGAAAATTTGGCCAGGTGACCTCATACAAGGATTTGCTTCCCCTCTACCTAACAACACGCCTTCTTTTTTTTTCCTTCTTCTTCCTAATTAAATGGAAAGGCATAACAGCCAGTGTCTTGAACTACTGTTAAAATAAACTTTTCAAGTGCTACGTAAAATAATTAAAATATGTGATTGTTGGTGAAAGAAAAAGAAAGACAAATAATCTCCCTGTGTTTAGAACAGCTCTTTATTATCATTTCACATATTCATTTATCTTTTTCAAATAATTCTGCTGTATGAGCAACTTTTCTCTTCAGTCTTTTTCTGCTTTACCAGTTAGATCTTAAGTAAAGCCACAACACTGAGTTTGTGCTACTACTGATTTTTCCTATGGTTAGGAATGTGAAGCCATAAATATAGGATTGTGAATTCATCACACCACCAAGCTGAGATGTGAGGTAATGAGGGAGAAAAATGCTATTCAGATACCAATAACTTCAGCAATATCTAGTGCAATGTAGAATATTACAAGGAGAGAAAATTGCTTTTTGTGCAGGTACTCTCTTTTCAAAGAAACCTAATTGATATCTACAGTAAGAGAAAATATGAAAATCTTAAAAAAGATGCTGATATTTTTCTGCTGCTATCAGCATGAAGCTACACCCCAAAATTCAGGGAATATGTGCATGAAGGGCATGGAAATGCAATTTCAAATGTGGCAAAGACAAAGGAAAAAGGAATTCAGGGAAACCTCAGCCTGTATTACCATCTGTCACCTGGCTTCCTGGCTCAAGGGTCAAAGCTAGAACCAGTAACAGAGCTGGGCTTTTTGAAAAGCATGGTATGGAATATATTCTAAGGTTCCAAGGTCAATAGATGGTAAGCTTGAATTTTATGCCAGGTGTGCAGGCTTTCTTGTGCCTTCTGAAGAAGATCCAAAGTGACTGGTTCAAATGTGCATCTGAAATAAAAGTACAAAAAAATATGAAAATGAGAAACAGCCCACAGAGGAGAAGATGCAATTAGTTTCTCAATTTTCTATTGCAGAGTCCTTAGAAATAGGCTGGAATTAGGCTTCATACAATTTCTGTAGACAGCATCAGTTCAAAGGTAGAGAACTGTTTCAGGTTCTTTTCCAGGAGTTAGCAGGATTTTGATGAGGGAAGGAATGCTGGGCCAAAATTCTTTGACACTGAAAAAGAGCTGAAGCTGGGTCACCTACCAGTTGGGTGAGTCCTCTGTGCTGCTGTGGAAAAGTTAAAAGGGGCATGAAATTTATCCTGTAAATAACCTGCTCCTGTGGTCATGCTCAGAGCATGACAAATGAATCAGGGGATTTAGGCAGAGAAACAGTTTCCGGATCTTGACTAAGCTAAGTCAACAGGATATTTGAACTAAAGTTTTGTCTGTATGCTTGAATATAAGATTGCATGTGTCTGGAAGATTTAAGGTCCATAGATACTTATCTAGTGTGACTAGAGAGCAAGAGAACTGAATTATGGGCTCATTCATTTGGATTCAGATGTGTTGGCACTTCATAAATGATCAAACCAAATCAATTCCTACATCCTCTTTAACGTATTTTCTTTCCAGTTTTTGGGTTGTACAATAGTGATACAATTACAATCTTGTAAAATCAAGTAGAGAAATCTTGAAAACAATTCAGAGAGAAAAAAATTAGCTTACCTATTCCATGTACAGTAACTTGAGATCCTGGCCCAGAAACACACATTCACACACACAAAAGAATGCTATCTTAAAAAAAAAAAAAAAAAAACCAAAACACAAACCTAAAAAAAATCCATTTTTTTTATTATTATTTTTTAATGAATGACAAAACATTGATGAAAATAAGAATATGCCTTGTATAATGATATAGATCTGACAGTCTGCCAAACTATTGAAGATAATAATTATTATTCTTCAATCTAGTTTAAAGGTTTAATTTTATATAGCTGAAATTCCACATTAGCATCTAAATAGCTCATGAAAATATGCCATACTAACAAGTTATTAATTTAGATGTTTCTGCCGAAATAAGGCAAGCTACCTTCACAAATTATTGTGAAAGAGCAGGGTTATGTTCATGAGAGTCCAAACATTGATAAGGTAATTAATGTCAGCTTTCTCTCACTTCCCTTACCCTCTAATTCCCTGTCCTGTGGTTCTGAGATCTGAAAATGTGCCAGCAGAATCTCACAAAGGATGTGCATGTGTGACTGCATGTGGTGGGGATGAGAGCAGATGTACTTGGTCAAAGCTCTCTGTCCTGTGTCTAACCTCTGAAGCTTTATTGTGTCATCTGTGGTTACCAAGAAAAGCTAAAAGTAAAATGAACTCAGTGTTTGAGATGAGCTGTTTGCAGGAGAGCAATATCTAGTAAAGGGTTTCTAGTCGTTTTAAGACAACAAATTTAAGATTTTGTTTCTATTAACAGGAAAAAGGCTGTCTAACTGCACTTAAATGAGTGGGCAAAATAAGTCCTCTGTGCCCAGCTTTGCTGTAGAGGAGTGTGAGGCAAGTAGCTCTCCTGTTTCACAAAAAATCATTGCAAAGGCATAGTTGAGATGCATTCCTTTCTTTGGAGATTGATCTCAAGAGGTTGGCCGCCAGGCAGAAGTTATGCATAAACAGAGTTTCACTTGCTGCAGTTTATGACTCTTGCCTCTTGTCTTTTCTATATGCGGGCCTCTGAAAAGAGCTTGGCTTCTTCTTTTTTACTGAGTGGAAGACTCAGTATAACATCTCCTTTTGCTTCTGTATTCCAGGGTAAGCAAGTCTTTTTCCTTCAGCCCCTCTTGTATGTTACATGTTTTGGCACCTTAACTGTCCATAAACATCCCTTCACCAGACTGTTGAATCTATCCAGATTGTTGATATTTTTCCTGTCCCAGAACTGGACAGAAAATTGCAGAGATGCCAAATGGAGGTTAATTAGCACTTCCCTGGTTGCTCTGAATGCAACTACTATGTAAGTAGACCTTACAACTTCTTATTAAATATACAGGACTTTAAAGTGATGGTTTGAGAGGATGTTTTATCAGGTTTAGCTAACACAAGACAAAATGCAACAGAAGGCAGTTGAAAAAAATCCTTGGCTATTTCATACAGTTTTATAAAATTGCTCAACTGGGACAGGAGAGAAACTCTTGCTTTCTTAGCTGAAATAAAGGCAATTGGTGCGATAGTTTTGTCCCCAAACACTTTTCTTCTTCATCATCCTTCCTGCAATCCTTTTCCAGCTGGATATGAATTTTCTTGGGTTAATTTCATATATGCACAGGATTTCTTGTGGTATTTTCCATAAAAATCCATGCACTGGAAATGCAGCAGTTATCACATGGATATACAAGCAAATGTATAATATCGTAGCCTCATATAACTTTGATAATATTCTTGTCATTAATCTAAATGTTTAGAACTTGATGGGTTTGCTGTAGTATATATATGTATTTAAAAGAAACCCAACCTGGATAGCTTAATAAATTTTTTCAGTTAAAAAATCTTGAAATACTATGCCTTCAGATTCCATTGAAATTCCTTTTAATTCATGATCAGGTAATGTACCATAAAAATTAAACATTACCCAACAACAAAATGATTATGGTTCATTGCATAGAAAAATGAGCAGGGAGTACAGTTTCTTGATTAGTTAATAATAGCAAAACATTAACTTTCCCAAGGTCTTTGTTGGCTCTGAAAACATATCCTATTGTATAAGATCCATATATAAAATGTACTTTCAATATGTATTCTGAAAGAAAGAATATACAAAATGTGGATTTCCTGCATCAACAAGGCTACCTGAAGTTCAATAGTACTGGCAAAGTGTGGTGTGTCTCCCTCGTATTAAGCTCAACAAGTTCAAGACAAACGCAGAATCAAACTTGGCAAGTGTTACTCAAATGTGAAATCCCTCTTCCTGGAGGAAGTTCAATGACATATAACTCCAATGGATAACTCCTGTGAAAAATTAAATATTCCCCCGAGTAAGCGCTGTAGAGGAGGCCATCTAGCCCTGAACATTTCCATCTGCAAAATAATTCTAGTAGTAAGTAAATGAGCATAAAGCTCTCAAAGTCACAACCTAATATGTCTGAACTTGGAATTTCAGGCAGTAAAGGATTATGAGGGAATCAATTTTTTAAGAAAGAAACTACCATAATAAATCTTTCTTTTCCTTTGTTTCCTTCAGGTGGCAGATGGCCATGAAGTTATTCACATACTTAACAGTTTTCTTGCTAAAAAGGTACTTGTAGTTTCACTGAAATTACTAACAGAATGGGGTCATTCCAAACTGAACAGTTTTGGGTGGGGAAAAAACCTCATTCCTTCACTACGCCTACTACCCTAAATAGCCTACATGTGAAAAATAAAGAGCTTGTTGATGATGATGATCTTTCTAAAAATTGCTTACATATTAAGATAACCAGTTACCAAAAGGAGAATATCCCACTTCCCCCGTATCATTGTGTTATTGAATAACTCTTCATTTCTCCATAGGTTAATTTTTATGTTATCTGCATGTTCTTGCAGGTCAGCTGATAAAGCAGTAGTCATAGCTCTTAAATTTGAAGAGAAAAGAAATCATAAGAATGAAATAACAATTACAGTGCAATAGGGAACACGAAAGTAGACGAGAACAAAGGAAGAAGTACTAGTGAGGAAGGTTCTGATTCAATGCTTTATTTTTATGGCTAATTTGCATGATTTTATAATCACACATTTCCAGTTTTCCATAAGTATGACTTTATCTTTTCTGCAATGTATTGCCTTCTTAGCCAAGCTTATCACTGTGATAGGAGATTACTTTAGATGGTTTAAAGATGACAGTAGGCAAGGAGGTGATAAGCTGTCACATATCCAGCATAAGTTTCTCTCTGCTAAGTCTCAGCCTGTCCCTCTGTGAGGCCTTTGAAAAGAGTGGGCATTATTTCAAAAGACAAGAACAATCACCCCTCTGCTCAAATTTATTTTACTGCAGCTGGTGGGGAACTCTGCCACCACAGGTGACAATGTTCTTTCTTTAATGCTGAACAGACACATCTGAATGCAGGCTTAATGATAAAGAAAATGTGTTAGATGAAGGCTTATATATTCTGGATATCTAAACATTCTGAATAATTGAATACTGTGCAATCTAAACTGTGGCTGCTATTTTGGTTGAACAGGTTATAGCACAGTCATGCTCAGGGACAGGCCAGGGCATTTTCTATGCCTCAGTAATCTGGACCATCATTTTTCAAGAAATTAATGCAAAAATCAAAGAGATAACAGTTTTGATGTGATTGTTCTGCAATAGAAATGTATGCCTGTAACAGTGAAAAGAAAGATGTCTTTCATATTTTTAAATGTGTAAGGAACTGTAGGGAAAAGTTTTGATGCAAGACTCTTTATTTGGGTAAAATTTAATTTGGGATTGTTATGGATAGTAATGCATGAGCAACAAGCAAATACATTAATTTTTCCTTGCACCAATAGGGAAAAAGGTCACAGCAGACCAATAAATATAAAGCCCGGAGGTGAGAAAGAAGCATATCAACCATGAAATTGTATTAATTCAATAATTAAAGTGAGTCTCAGTTCCAACACAGGCTCGGGTTCTGCAGCAAAGATGTGACAAAACAATTGGGAATGGCAGTCCATTGCACTCGAATTAATCATCAGGAGAAAAAGAGTTCCAGTAAATCGAACGCTTTATGAACACTACCGTGTATTTAGCCCTGGACCTGATATCATCTCATTAATCAATGCAATACACAGGGAGTGAAATTTCCACCTGAGTTTAGTTTTGAGAAAGAGGCAGTGAGAAGTGGTAGGGTCATATTTTTGTTCCCAGATGCTACAGCAGAGCCAGGCTTTGTAGTGCTCTTCCCAGCAAGGGAATGAAAACAGTGCTGTAGAGGGAAATTAATTATTATCAGGGACATTCCAGCTGGAAATCTGTATTGCTGCAAAATGAACACATTTCAAGAAGTTGAGTGTTTCCTGCTGATCTTGTTAGTTTCCCTTGTGTTTAAGGGCTTCAAAACTTTTATGGAAATGCAAGTTCCTATTAGGGCTGGCAAGGAATCTAGAATTTGATTTTGCATTTTTAATTTTTTATTAGTTTTCCATGTTCAGTCCCAGAGACATGCAAGAAAGAGAGATATTCCCAGATAAAATCAGTCACCCAGTGGCTGGGATATTCATTTAAAATCTGCAATTATCTCATGTCCCCATTTCCAGTGTAAACCACCTGCTTGAACAGTTGTGTTTTTTCTGGGTTACTATCATTTATGAAAAACTCCAGTGAATGTTTTGCAGGGAGATTAGAGTAGCCCACAGAGATATGGTTACTGTCCTCCAATGAAATGTGTTCCAAACAGAGGCAAAATAGGGAGTGAACATCCCAAGAGTATGCCTGGGCCATTTGGCTGCCCTGTAATTATTGTTTCCTATCAACAGGAATGCTCCCCTTCACCTGTGAAGGCATCCAAAGGGAAGGCTCTTAGTTTTCACAACTCATAGCTATCCTGATTAAGGAAATGTCTCAGGAAGTTTCCAGTCCTGTTTCTAATGTTCTTGGAGAAACCCCTTCAAAACGTAATCAGCAACAAGATTAGATCTATGACTGCCTTATTACAAGAATATTAAAGACTGCATCCATCCCACTTTTGTTCTCTGTCTCAACAACCATTTTCTTCATCAACCATGAAATCTAGCTGCTGGGTGTCCAGATATAGGTTGAGGAGTGTTTTGCATTCAGCATTTGCATTTGTCATTTAAAAAAAAAATCCTGCAGTGTTTAAAAAATGAAACAAATATCCAGCCTTACAGTAAACAGATTTTTAAGTACTTGTGGCTTCCTTTAAAAGCTCCTTCTCTATTTTTATAGAACACTGGGCTCACAGTTACACAGCATCAGTTAATATCAAAGTGGATCTGACTTAATTTCACCATAAACAAATAAAAGCTAAATCATGGAAGAGGAAAATGAGGAATGGATACACATAAATTTGGACTGGAGAATCAGTGAAATTTTATTCTAGGCCCAGAATAACATTCCCTTATTTCCTTCTACTTTGTTTCCATGAATAGCTATATTCACTTTATACATATTCCATTTTAAAATATATTTTCATTAACACCTGCATTATTGATATATATTCACATTCTTGCATTTTTTGAGAACATTTTTAGAAATACAAATAAAACAATTGCTGTTGAAAGGCAGATTTTGACTGATAATGAGCCAGATATTTTGACCATTCTAATAACTTTTTAAATCAATTGTTCAAAATATCTCTTTACCAAATCCTATGACTGTGAAATAATTTTCCATTTAGAGTTAAATCAAACCTTAATTAAATAGACAAATACACTTTTCAGATCACAATTTTTCTGCTTTTCTACAACATATGCAAATTTTCTTACAGATTTTATAATAAACTTTCCCTTAGAAGCTGATAACAGTAGCTCCAGTAAATTATCATATACATGTTTAGGTTTGTTAATTTAGCACAAGCAGCTATGCTGAAAATGCTGATGGCATGTTTGAAAGGCTGTTCATTTCCTCAAGACAGGCTCTAACGCTTCATGGTCTCTGCATATAAATATTTCTTGGGAAAATTTGGTAGGACATAGGTATGTACCCTTATAAAAACAATTCTGCGGACTTAATGATGTCAGTAGGAATCTATTTTGCTTTAAACATCATTTGTTAGTGGCTAGACATTCCTCTTCTTTCTGGACTTTCCCAGGACCTAGCAGAGAGCAAATAAGTTACTTTCTGGTGTTGATTTATTAAAAATATGCAACATCAGATAATTTTATGCCACAGAATTAGAAAAGCATTTAGTGTAGAGAGGTGTAATCAGCTATATGGGACCCTCAAAATTCCTACCAAAGTATTTACTGGAGGTTTAACTTGTAAGAACCGTATCTTACATTCTACCATTTTCTCCTTGATTTCCATTGAGAACAATAGATTTGAAAGAAATAGAAAAGGTTAAACAAATATTCAGTTCAGGAGTATGCTTGCAGCTTTTAAAAAACAAAATACTTCTGGTGTACTCAGGAAATCACCTCTTGCAACTTCTGATAAAACTCGATTTTGATAAAAATTACATTTTTGTCACTAAATTATTTTTTGTCTCAAAATGAGTTCATGTCAAGTCAACAAACTAATTTTATTGTATTATTTAAAACAACTAAAAACTGAAAAGAACCTTCCTAACAATTTACAATGTAATTATAAAAGCATTTTTGTGCTTTATAATGCTATTCTATTTTAAAAAATAAGAAGTCATGGATATAGAGAGTTGACTGGAGATATTAGGCCTACTTTAAAAAATGTGAAAAGATTCAGTATCAAACTTATATTATCGAAATAATTTTACTAAGAAAATATGAAATAGTGACATATACCCTACGTACAGAACCTAACTGACTTTTCAGGGCACAATGAGAATTGGATTGCTGTGGTTTATATCGGCTGCAATTTATACTTCTTGTTCCAGATTAGGTTAAGAATAAAAGCACTAGAAAATCAGAAATTAACAGCAGCTACAACAATATTATTCAGAACTTCAAAAATATGAACCTATTGGAAACTCAGATTTTGGTTTGCTGACTTGTACAATGAGAAGTGCTGTGTTGTGGCTCTGATGATCTTCATAAGACCATGTTTCGGGGCAAAACTGAAACTCATGTTAAAACTTCACACCATTCATATTCCTGAGCCACTAGTAGGGACATTTACTTATGGAGGACTTTTATGCAAAATAGCTCCAAATATAATGCATATCTATATACATATACATGTCTGCACACACATATACCTACACACATACTTATATCTCTACATATGTTTGTCAAGCTATTTCTGCTTATAGCTGAAACCAAAAGCAACAAAACAATGGAGATAAATACAAAAGAAAATCTTTCTGGTGCTCTCACAGCTTTCACAAACAAAATTATTTTTCACATGTTTCATTTCAAAAGTTGATTGATGGTCAATGTAGCTTCCAAATTTCAACATACATCAGAAATGGAAACTTAAAGCAAGCCTCTGATACTGTTACTCTGACTCATTCCATCATAAAGGCCTTGTAGAAATTCTGTAACATATTCCTTAATGTTATTCTTTAAGGAATATCTTAAATAAATATTCTTCTTGAGAATTATAGGAATTAATTTTGCCTCTGGTTTTGCTGTATCAACAAACACCAAGCCAGGATTAACTATTAATTTTGGAAATAACTTATTACAAAAATAGTAGTCCTACATATATGTAAATGAAAGCCTTGTGACAACACAAATATTTTGGTGCTATTTTTGATGCAACTGAGGGCAATTACATCTGTAATTCCCATTAGACACACAGATATGGCACTGCCATGAGGCTGGAGGCACTTTTTCCATGGGAGTGATATCCTGGGAAAAGAGATATTCTGGACATGTATTACAACATATCCACAAGATGTGCCTTTAACCCTCCACAGAGTAATATATAAAATTTGAAGCATATGGTTCTTCCTCAGGCATTCCTATTTGCCAGTGAGTAGCATTACAGTAGTTTTATTTTCAATATTTTCATTACCTTTTTATATTTTTTTCATATATATATATATATAAATATATAAAAATCAGCTGCAAGGTTTGGAAAGCAAGTATCTCATTCAAAAGCATAAGATGAGGTCAGATGAGATGAGTTGAGACAAGACAAGAAATCATGAGATGCCAGCACTGAGGAAGAATTTGATCACTTCTGTAGGCAAATCCTGTAAGGACTCAATCTCCACAGAGCAACTAGAAAAAAAAATAGATGTCTTCTATGCTTTTCAGCTGGACACCTCCCATGCAGAGAGGCTGCCCATAAAATGTGAGCCATTTTTTCATTTGATAAACACTCATATGTTCAGCTGGGCTCAACTTCAGGCTGCTATGGACTGCTGCCCTCCCTAACTACTGCAACCATTGTACAGCAAATTGCACTGAACTGCAATCACAAGCTATATAGACTACTTAAGTCTCCTTGCAACTCAGAAATGCCAATATTTCCACTTAAAATTAGAGACTAAAACAAGCCAGAGTGTCTTGCCCAGTTTTGCTCAGTGTTAGTATAGAATTTATTACTTAATCAATAAACTTTTTCTCATAAAACTGGGGTATAGAGAAAATCTTAACTCTCAGGTGTTGCCAGTCTGTCTGCACATTTATTACCTCATAAGCTGAGTGATTATTATCTGGGTACTTCCCAAGAAACATGCTTTTACTAGGTTTTAGAAAACTCTGTGTCTCTCAAAAGTCTTAATGATCACTCCAAACATTTCCCCCTTTCTCCTTCTTCCCTCCACTTTATATACAGAGCATGTCATATGGTCTGGAATATACCTTTGGTCAGTTCACTATCAGTGGATTTGTTAGTTTATAATAAGGTCACTGCAGCCATGTCCAATGATCATAATCAAAGACCAAAGTGCATTTCTTTTTGTCCTGTCTTGGCTTTGAAAATGACTTCTGATCCTGACTACTTCAGTCCAGGATGTGTCTGGAATATAAACATCTGTTTTATGCTTGAACAAATGTAGGTTATCTGAGCAAATTATATACTTGTGTGTGTGTGTGCATGAACATATGTATATATATTTCTGTTTGGCCCAATGAATCCAATTTCAAATGAGCGTATACTCACCCCTTCCAGTGACTTCGTATGTAACAAGCCACTTTCCTGTACTGCTGTGCAAATTCTATGGTATTTTTATGCAGCTCCTCCAGAAAAATACATCCCTACACATTTTGTAAAATTCAGTACAGCAACTGTGAAAATATTTCATTGTATAATAAAAAGGTGTTTGGGTTAAGATGTGTCGTAATACATCACAGGCTTCCTATCCAGGAGAGAACCATTGTTTGATTTCACAGAAAGTAAATTCTATCAGCTTGTCCTCTGTGGCCAAAAAAACAACTTAAGATTTAATTCAACAAGAAGTAATCATAAAATGAACAAACAAGAAACAAGATAAAGCTTAAGGTTTTCACCACTTAAAACACTGAAAAGTTAATACTGTGTATTAGGGAATAATTCTAAAGATAAGATAAACAACAGAAGCCTAAAAATACATGGAGTTAATATCTGACAAAAAGTTGTATTTGTTCAGTTATCATACCTGGAGCTTCTCAGAATTTTTAAGTGCACAGCAAACCTTATGAAATTCTCCGCCTGCCTGAACTAAGTATAGAGTAATGAGGCTACATTTTCAAAATATAATTTGCATATTAAATCTCACCAGAGGTGATCATTCCAGCACTATCAGTGGGAGTGTATACTCAAGACACCAGATAAATGTTACACAATCTCTTTTCCTAGCAACACCCTGTGTCAGCTGAGATAAAGATTGCCATAGTATCCAAATTAAGGCTTAATTCAGGTCAATTTAAAATTATTCTTGAATACTTCACATCTCAGGCTAGCAATTTCCAGTTTCGCTTCATAGGATATGAGGTAGCACTAAGTATTGGAAAATGGGGATCTTTTTAAATGAAGAATTAATATTTATTGAATATTTGGCTATATCATAATCTTTTAATGAACAAAACTAAATAATAGGTGGGGAATCGAGTGTAGGGGAAAGTGAACACACAGCAGCATTAACCTCCAAACAGTCATGCTCATTCATGCCGGCAGTGACTTTAGCTGTGTAATTTGCCTTGGGACACTGCTGAGCCTGTCCTCTGGTGAGTATGGCCCCTTCCCAGGTAGCAGAATGCACTTGGCTCGCTGCACCTTCTGTCTGGCACGGCACCGGAGGCCTGCAGAGCCTGACACTGCCCGATCTGTCACGTCGCCTGGCTTGAGCAAAGCTGTACTAAAGTGTTTCAGGCTCTGTATTTGTTGACCATCAGAGTTCAGCTGGGAGAGAATTTATCTTCCTTAAATACTCGTTATCTTTGTTAGCTAACTCATCATCATTTAGGCAGCTTAAGTCCATACACATGAAGGGCACAACAGCTAATGCTGTCAATGTGGACTTTGAAATGATCTATGAAGGAGAATATAGGGCCACTGCTTTATAATCAGATACTAGAAGTGAATTACCTTTCAATACTTTTTCCGTCCATAAATCTCAAATGCTGTCAGTTCAAAATACAGCAGTTGTTTCCCCAGGGAGTCTCAATTTAGATCCTGTACCTCCTCTGCAGTGCAAGGCTCCTTTACCTGCCTTTGCAGCTGTTTGACTAAGGTCAAGTGAGTCATCTGAGGTCACAGAGGGAAAAAATGACCCAGAAAGATGCTGAAACCAGGCCAGGACCTTTCAAAGTTCCCTACTGCAACTACTGAAGCACGCTGTCTCCCTTGAATAATTCTGCCTGTTGATCCTCACTGAATGTACACATTTCCTAGCGCCAAAGGAAATGAAAGCTTACATCCAAGCTGTTGCAAGAGCAAGCATGCAGTGGGAACAAAACCCTTTTTTTACTGTTATATCAATAACATTACTTCCATTCATGTACTTCAGGATATCCTTACATCCTGAGAAAAAATGGGAAAGGATATAAACCTATGTCCAAATACATCTAGCTTCACACCATGACTCAAAATCCCAGCTTTGTGGTTCTTAGATGTTTGTCTTTTCTTTGACAGGATTAAATTAAACCTTTTTGGTTTAGGTTTTTCCATCACCAAGACAGTTTGAGACACTTATCTTTCAAAGAGAAGACATCACTGTGTTTGTGAGAATCAGAGGAATCCTAAAAAGATTTCACACATAAAAGTCAGCCTGGAGTTACCTGCTATATCCTGCATTTGTTACCCACCATTCACACAAAAAGTTCGAGGTAAATACCATGCAGTTACAGCCAGCCAATGTATGGTGTCCTACATCGAAGACACACAAAAAATTGGATGAAACTACATACCTGAATAAAATGGTAGGATCTGATTGTTGCATTGTATGGGGTCAGTTTATGTCTACTTAAAATAAAAAATAAAAATTTATGTATGCAAGAAGAAGGGAGAGAATGAAACCAAAATCACAATTGGAAACAACATTTTAAATACTTTTAGCTTTTCACTTTTCAGAATCCCAGCTCCAACCCTCATGTTTAAGTTTTCCTTGCTTCATTCACAGTGATTCCAGATGTTTAACTGGCATATAAACAGGACCAGTAGTATTTTCCTTCTACCTGTGGGGAGCCAATATGGCTCACATTCCATCATTTAAATGCAGAACTAGTCCATTAGTTAAAATAATAGCGATGCCTAAACGCCTGATGTCCTGCTGGCACAGCAAGGGTGAGAGTTTAAAAAAGGGCTATGTACCAACCATACCTTGGGGCTCGCACTCAGCTTGGGGCAGGTGACTTTCCCACCTCTCATCTCAGTCTGTGTTTTTGTTCTGCTTTTTCTTTGTAGATTGTGTCCTGCTTTACTTGATGTTCTGTGAACCTTCATTGCTGGTAGCAAGTACTCTGGACATCTGCTCTGAATTTACTTTTCAGATAATATCTATATGTGTGGGGATTCTTTTTGTAATATTGGGGTTAGGCTGAAACTGGCAGTCTGCAGGAGGGAAGGAAAGATCAGTACAATTTCTAATAACAACAGCTATTTGCAAGCCCAGGGACCTCAGCAGGTATCACTTTCCTCCCAGTGACACACAGCTATCTCAGATCAGAATACCACAGCCATTTTTTGCCAGTAACACTGCACAACAGTTTTAAACAAAGGAAATGAAATATGTATTTATTCATGGCTAAAATACAGGGCAATTCCAAGGATGCAGAATGGAATTCACCTGGAAATGGGCCAGAACATGGAGGCCAGCTTTTCACCCTGGGAAAGGAGTGATCTGCACTTTTCTGTGATCAGAGGTCATCAAGGTTTTAGCCTTGTAACTAGCCATAGGGGCCTACAGCTGTGGTATAGCTCAAATTAGGCACTGAAGAAAATAGTAGGGAAGAGTGATCCAGCTCTCCCTAAAATAAATAAAAAGATTTCTGTAGGAGTTAGAGCACAGTGAATCACCACTTGTTTCTCAAACACCCTATTTTATCCTTGGGGCTCAAGTCACCTTCTTTTTAGTTATGATATCTGATGGGATTTCAGCCTAAGCTCTGTGGCTATGATCTTACGTCCTATAATTCAACCTGCTCCAGAAAATCTCTATTTATTGAGTGATGAATAATAGAATTACTTAGCAGCTTCTTTTAGCTTTCAGAAAGGAAAACACAGTATTGTATGCACTGTTTCAAAAGTTTTCCTTTATTTTCCCGTGGGGATTTATTCTTAAAAAAAAAAAAAAAAGGCCTCTGAGAAGTATAGTAGTGAATTCAGACGGTTTCAAGTTGCCTAGAGCTATTGACTGATATATGCAAAACCTTGCCATTATGTTTTCAAAGCAGCGACAAATAGAATTAGGAGTGCAAGTCCTTTGATGATACTTTGAATTTTTTTTTAAATTACCTTCCATTATTGTCTGGGCTTGATCCTTCTCCCCCAGAAACTGGTGGGAGTTCTGCCACTGACTTCAGGGGAAAGAGAATTGGATTGTTTTCAGCACAGATTTTAAAACAAAGGCTTGAAATTGGCAGGAATAAAACCCTCTGCCATGAATCGAGGCAGCAGGTTGCCAGATGGCAACTTTTCAGAGTTATGCAAACAAATTTGGTTTATTCAATACAAATATTTGAAGGGAAAAAAAATAAAGAGTATAAGTCTCATTTACCAAAGTGTCAGATTGGAGCCTTCTAAATTTTAATTTGGTTCCAAGAAAAATAGAATCTTTACCAACATTGTTATTGCTCTAGAAAGCACCTGAGTCTGGCTTTCCATGACAATTTGTAGTACTTCAGATACAGGTTGGGGTAGGTAAAGAAAAACAGGAGTGTTGGGGAAGGCAGGAATTCACCCTGTTGCTGGGGGAAGGCAGTATAGGAGCAGTTGGTCAGCTTTGAGTTGAGGAGAACATGTTTTCTGCACAACCCGAAGAGAGAAAGACACCCTGAGAAGGCATTTTGAGCTTTTAACTTAGATCCTTGAGGTTAGGCATTATGAGTAGCCCCATAACTTACAAGTGAAATTTTCAACATATGGCTAATCACCCAGATCCACTCATCAGGTAACAACCAAGAGAAAGAGGCAGGTCAAGAATACCAGAAGAGCTCTGTTGTTGGACTTTTGGGTCTATTACGCTCTGGTCTGGTTTTAAGTCAAGTAACACTCAGAAAAGACAGAAAATGAACATAAAACAAACAAAAGGTAAATTCCGGTTTTCCTTGAAAATTAATTTTGGACCTATTTAGAAAAATTACCTATGAGCAATAAAAAAATAGTATTGTTGAATTCAGAAGACTTGACTTTTCTCCTATTCAGTAAAAAGGCTAAACAGGAAGAGGTTTGTATACAGGTCGGAATAAGAGAGCTCTAGCACCTTTATTCCACTATCACAGTCCTTTTTTCAACTGCATCTAGCATTAAAATAAAAAAATAACAAAGCACATCTGCCCTGAATTCACTCTACATACAGTTTCCTTCCGCCTGTGGTGAGGGGTGTGCTTTTGGAATGGTAGAAGGTTTCATCTTTTAACATATAATGAAATCCACATTCCAGTCAAATGTGATCAGCCCTGCCAGTGAACAAAGATATTTTTATTGTTCATGTTTGCCTTCAGAGTGCCACTGCACATTACTAAGCATGTTGGCTCCTTGCCACCTCTATTTTAAGCTGTTGAGAAATCTGGGAAGTGAAGAAATATCTGCCTTTGCTTTTTAAGGGGAAAACCATTATTTAAGTAAGCAAACATTTTAAATAACTTAGGCTAGAAAACGCATGTGTTCTTAGATAGACACGCTTCTTTTAGTTAGACAGGACTGACCACATCTTTGAATTAACCTCTTGTTCCTCGTAACCCACTTGTATGCACTGCGTTGACCTCATGAGAAAGAAAATCAAATCAACTGTAAATTCCCTGAACAGATTTGTCTGAACCCACGGAGCAGCAAATCCTACATTTACATTACTCGCTCAAGACAAGTGGTACTTGCCACACATTCTACTCAAAAGGTCACACAAAATTTTTTATACTCATAAAAAAATTACAGCAGTGGGCCACAGGTTTGAATTAATTCTCTTCATGTGATTTCTAGAGCATGGAGGAAGGGAGAAGAGAATAAATGACTAGCAGAAAAGTTCAGAGGAGCAAGGTGAGAAAGTAGGAAGGAACGCTTTCATGTTGATAAAAGAGTTTCATTTCAGAGGGATCCTCTCTTCAGCTAACTTTGGGGACTGGCATATGGCATATGCTACAGATGGATAGGCAGCAATACAAGTACAGCTGTAAGGTTCTGGCACTCCTGGTCCTGGCCCACACTGCCAGCTGGCCAGCAGAAAGCAGAAAGCAGGTTTGCAGGACAATTTGATTTTCCACAGCTGCTGTACAAAGCATGAGGTCAAGGGAGGTGAGAAGGAGAGTGAGGGGATTGTAGCTGACTGTTCCTTGCTTAAAGCACAGAGGCTGAATTGACCCATGAGAACTGCAATATCCCAGGCACCAACTTTCTCCATGTGCAAGTCCTTCATTTAAATGATGGGCTAATGTAAGGTTTAGGTCTTGACTGGACACTCTGGAATCTCTTATGGTACAAAATACATGAATACCATGAAAGATGGGTGGTTTTTGTCAAATGCACAGTAAATATACCAAGTAGATTGAAGTATCATTTTGTGTGAAAAGGACATCTCTGTTTGGTAGTTATGTTTAGGAAAACTCACTCTGACACCCCTCTGTGTGTTGACAACAAATAGTTTTTTAAAAGAAATCAAAATAAGGCCCCCTAGTTGCTGGAATCAAAGTCAAAAGCAAAGTCCTCTGCACACAGCCAAAAGCCTCACATTTCTGCTAGTGGGGTTTGAATCACAATTTACTATTATTTTCACAGGAGCCAAAAGTCACTATAATGGGATGACTTGCTAGTAATATTTAATTTCATAGATATAATTTTTTTATGAAATTTAACAGTTTATTATTTATTTGAAAATTTTTGAAAACAGAAAGTTTTATCATTATATCAAGCCATTTGAACAAAATGTTTCCCGTGAAATTACCTGATAACTCTATGTAATTCAAGATGGTGAGGATAAGGCTGTAGTATGATGAATTTCATATTAACAGCCTTGAGTAACTGGATAAAAAAATGACAGAAAGAATACAGATATAGAAAAATCCCTCCTATGCAGAAAGGCTGAGAATGTTAGGTTTGTGTAGCATGGAGAAGAAAAGGTGCTGGGGAGATCTTATTGTGACTTCTAAGGGGGTTTATAAGCAAGATGGAGAGAAGTATTTTCACCAGGGCCTGTCATGATAGCATAAAGTGTAATGGTTTTCAACTGAAAGATGGTAGGTTTAGAATAGGTGCTAAGAAGAATTTTTTTACTGTGAGGTTGCCCAGGGATGCTGTGGATGCCCCATCCTGGGAAGTGTTTAAGGCCAGGTTGGATGGGACTTTGAAACATTCAGTCTAGTGAAAGGTGTCCCTGCCCATGGCTGGGGGGTGAAACTGGATGACCTTTAAAGGTCTCTTCCAACCCAAATCATTCTATGTTTCTATGATTCTATGAAATTTTCAGCATGAGGAAAAAGCTCTGTACCTTTAGATATACAAGGGGATCTCTGATCTGTTCATCACTCTGCAGGAACAAGACCTTGAGGGCATAATAAGTAGTTCCACAAAAACATCAACTTTTTTGAGTGCCTCTGAGTATTCAGAGGCACTCAAAAAAGAAATTCATATACTAGGAATTATTGTGAAAGAAAAAGGGAATAAACCATAAGATATTATTCTAGAATATAGATCTATCATTCACTCTGACTTTTAATTTTGTACTCTAGTCATCTAATCTCAGAAAACATATGTATCAACAAGGTTCAAACACTACTAGGATGGCTGTATGGATGACTTAATAGGCTCAAAACTTCAGCTCAGAAAAGAAATGGTTTCAGATCATAACACAGAGGTCTACAGAATCAGTGTTAGCCAGAGACTCATTACTCACTGCTCTTCTAGTGCTGAAGGTGGTTGCTGGCAAAAAAAAAAAAAATCCTAGTAGAATTTGATTCAAAGAAGAAACAAAAAGGTAGTTTTTCATGTAATATGAGTTAACCTTTGTAACAGCCCACCAAAGGATCTAGTCAATATAAGAGGTTTGTGTGGTATTAGTAGAAAGAAGGGTTCATAGAAGGCTACTAAATAGACAAACCACAGATGTTGAGGGAAATACTTGAGCTGAACATAACTGAAGACTAGGAAAGCATTAGAAAGAAGTGTCACACTCTGTTGTTGTTTTTCTCCTTCTGCTTACATGTCCACTTACAGGCCAGTGATGGCAAACTAGATTAATCTGAACTGTGCGACTGCTCTTTCATTCCTACCACAAACTTCTGTGTATGTTCTATGGATCATGGTTGACTGACCAATTGCCTAGCAAGGAAACAAAAATTTATATTCCCAAGCATTAATAAAGGTAATTGTTTCTTAACAGATTATTACAAAAGGTGCATGAGGAAAGTTTTGGAGACAGAAAAGGACATTTTGGAACTCAGTCCACTGCTTGATCAGCTGCAACAGAAGGCAGAAGAATTCAGAGAGATGAGCAAGCTAAGCAGAGAGAGACCACTGGTAGTAGCAGTAGGCAATGGGGGTGTCCTGCACACTGCTCCACAAAGTTACATTTCTCTGGAAGTTAACCATCTTCAACACGGGTTTTGTGGGCACAACTCTTCACAAGCCAAAGGAGCTTTTTCCTTTGACAAGAAGAAAGCTCCCTTTCCTCCTATGTGGCCAACATTCAAGAAACACACCTTCTTATTTGGTGTGTAATAGAGAGTCCTCAAGCAAATATGTATTTTACAGTCTTTTACAAAATTCTTTTCTTCTCTCTTACATTAAATATTCAAAAGGCTACAGAGGTAGAAGATGAAATTGACTCTAAAATCTGGAATCAGAGATTTGCACCAAGTTATTAAACTACTCTCTTAATTCAGTGAGTAAACATGTAGCAAGACTCACTAAACAAGGCTGAAAATATCTTCTTCACAAAGGACCCTACTAAAAATGAAGTGACCAGATTTAATTATTTCCATGCGGAATGAGATAAAAAGTGATTTAAAAGTTACTAGCCTTTACCTTGAGGAAAGTTTTCTTTTTTAATTTTTTTCATTAATTAAATGGCATAGGCTTTTCATTAAAGCAGCGTCTTAGATCCTTTTCTAGTAATATTTAGAATTTAGGCTTCTGAGCTTTCACTCAGGTCTGCATCTTGTAATGCATAGGTAATTTGTCCCTTAAGTTTTTTTCTGGTACAACAATACCTACTGGGAAGGCTACACAGTGAAAATTCAGGATACAGCATATCCTGGAGATTCCTACAGACAGTGTAGAGGTAAATCCATTCCAATCTGAGGGAAAAAATAATGTGGACATGAAAGCATAGGCCTACATCAATTTGCCTCTGAACCAGATAAGACTCTTCCACCTTTTTTTGTTTATTAAATGCAGATAAGTCTTGGGAATCCAGTCTGCATTGATAGCTAAGTCCCCCTGGGAGCTCCAGGAAGTGTCATGCAGACAAGGCACAGAGCAGCCTCCAACAGCCCCGGCCAAAGTAGAACACAAAGGATGTGCAGCTGCAGCATGTGCATAACTTGGAAAGCTTCGTTAGCCAACAATGCAAGGGAATTAACCACCCTTTTGCTTTTTTTTTTTTCTTTTTGATATAGACATTTCTGATGGTGACTGCTTTGTATTTGCATAAGGATAATCTATTGTAATGTGTATCTATTCAGGTTTACTTGTGATGCTTTCTTCTTATTGTCTTTTATAAAGAAAGAAAATGCTTTGGTCCTCTGAGAATAACATCAATGAATCCCAGAAACTATTTATTGTTCTATGTACATAATGCACTTGTGCGTAGCTCTTTTGGAGTAAAAGAACAATAAATGATTCCTCTGTCCTTGAAAGGGAAGACAAAACCTGCAGATGAACATCATTAACTGCTGTTAAAATTTCACAGCCTGTAAAATAAAATATTTTAAATGGACAAACCTGGTTCAATTATCTTCTAAAATTCATGTGGAATCTATTGAGACCCCAAGAGATGTTATTTCTGCAAGAATTGTGAAGGCATAGACTTGTCCTTTTAGAAAGGATCTGCAATGGCTTGTGCCATCAGAGAAAAAAAACTGATGATGCATTAACATGGTCCTGACCCAGCTGGTTGGTGTGCACTGTCACTCCAAAATTCCATTAATAGGGTGCCTGAGGACATGAACTCAGTTTGACTTGAAAGCTTCATGTGTTTCAATTAAAAATGCATTTATTTAATTAATGTAGACATTAGAGAGAACACTAGTTTAAAAAGGAAGGCTGAATCTGATAGACTATCTTCATCTTTTTTTGAGACATCTGGGAAATGTTGCTTTTTTTGCAAGTGTAAGAAGTAGGAAAGGGAGGAACGGAAATGTTGCAAATTAATAGATAGGAGGCACTGAGGAAACTATCAGGCTTATTGCACTCAAAGTAGTTATATTTGGAGGTGGCTAGCTCTCTTTTCTCTGTCTCTCTCTTTTTTTTTTTCATTATTTTTTTAATGGCTGACAAGACAGTGCTAATTCCACTCACAGGTGCTAAAGCAAGAGGGGTTTGTCCACAATGGAAAAAATGTTTACTGGCTTCACTTATAGTGTAAAATTAATGCTTTTTGTAATACAATAAATGTGACAAAATTCTGCCATTGCTGACACCTGAACAATTTCATTGAAAGAGAAAAGTAAAGAGATGAAGGAATAATATAGCTAAGGGACATATCACCGTGGACATCCCTACTGTACCTAGTCCCCATAAACTCTATTTCATTTTAATAAAATTTTCTGGTACTCTTACCAACTTAACTCACTTTAAATATCATTTCCACTCCACAGAAGACTCTAGGGCCTTATCAAAATAAGATTCAAACTCCAAGTACACTTTCTTTCTTTGAAGCCTCAGAAGATCTCATGAAGAAGATGCCACTTCAGTCCTGTTTTTATAGATGTAATTTTCTGATGCAGAGTTCATTTTAAATAATTAGCTGTCATGTGTATTGCAGTCACAAGTGGATACATCTTTCCTAAGACACTCTGTACGGTATCCATTCTTATCAACTTAATGTAAACAGAGATTTAGTTACCCACAGGCACACCACACAGATCTTATCTAGCACAGAAATACCAAATTAGCACTGACTGATTCTTAGGTAGCTATCAGCTAGTTGGCAGCTGTGATTTTTCATATCCAGTACATCTGCTTGATACCATATGCCAAGGCTAGATCTAGGGATTTTGGCACCTTGGTCTGGTTGGACAAATCCTTTGACATGTTTTGTCCTTGATGTGAGACCAAACAATGAATAGCTTCAACTGCACGTGCACTTAGCATTGTCTAGATTATTTATTTACTTTGAGCAGTTGTACAAATGGGACAATTCTGCAATCTGATAAAAAGAGGGGAGCTTTGATACATATTACAGAATAATGATGTGTCAGAGAGTGGACACACAAGTGTTGTTTTTTGAACTGCTGTCACAAGGCTTAACCTCACTTACTATAAAGAAAAACTGGTAGTCTATTAAGGTTTTGTGGCCTGTTGAAAGAGATTCAAAATCCTAAGAACAAGACAACCATACGGATTATTTTATGCAAATGGAGCCATAATATCTCATGGTTGTCCTGACTTAGTGTAATAACACAACAGAACAGATCAGTCATTTTAATTTTGCTGATATTATGCACAAATCTGTTCCAACAGCAGGAACATAGCTGCTTTTCTGCTGCTTTTTTTTTTTTTTTTCCAGCTGCTCTTTTCCTTCTATCTTTGCCTGCTCCAGAATCTCTGAAGATGCACAGTAGCTCAGAGAAGCTCAGATCCAGCTAAAATACTCTTGAAGAGGTGACAGGGTAGCAGACACTTATAGAAAACTGTTCTTAACAGGTTTCATTATGTGGTGGCTCACGGGCTGGATCTGTCGCTAGAGAGGAGATAGGGACGAGCATTAATGACCAGCCATGGAGAAGGGCAGAACATTCTCTTTTGGTAGATTCCTACCTTCTTTCCACATTAAAAATACCAAGTAACCATAACCAAAATGGTTTAAAGCAATAGTCTGCAGACCATCTCTTTCTGAAGGATAGAAATAAAATTCATTTAAAACAAAAAAAAAAAAGGAGTCCTATTTATACAAGTTTTTCATATGAGAGTCCACCTTCATTGGGAATGCTAAACAGAAATTAGATAGAATAGACTGAAAGCTGCTGATTTCTGGTGGATGGGCTCAGCTGTGGTTGAGTGCATATGCAACACAGCAGATTTTGTGCGTGAGACCAGTCAGCCTGACAGCACTGGGGGGGACAGGAAAGGTCACAGATATTTCTTCCATGGGCTGAACTACAAGACTACAAGAGCTCAGTACTCCAGATTACTGTTGGATCGGAAAAGACACCTGAGAATGACCTGAACATGAGTAGTTCCAGACACAGGATACTGCTGGTGGGACTGACCCTGCTGAGCAGCAGCTGACTGCAAGTGCTACAGTCTGGTTTGGAGACTTCCAGGAACAGCAAACTTATCTAAAGTATCTGGACATGGAGTGGCATGGTGGGGGAGGGTGATGGGTTTCCAATTTATTCTGCACCTGTGAAATCACCATCAAAATTCATCAAGTCCCAACAAATTCACTCATGTTTTTTGTATAATCCGTTGCTGTGAGAGGCATAAAACAACAAAGCAAGTATGAGCAGAGCCCCTGGCTCTGGGAGCATCACATTTTCTTTCCCTCAAGAGTACCCACCTCAAGAAAGCTACATGCTGAACGTTATAGGTATTACTGCACACAATTCTTTCTCTGCCATGTTTCAAAGGGATGAAATGGCACACGGCTTTTATCTTTTTTAAATTATAGCTCTTTTTATTTATAAAGACTTCAGCTTGAAAAGCTGTTAAAAGTAATAAACCACATCTTTCTGAGAATACAATTCCATTATTTAATCATGCCCAGAGGCAGCAAAGACACTGGGAAATAATTGTCTTTTCGTCACTCAAGCATGAAACGCCCAACATTATTTGAAACCTAATTCTAACAAACGTTTAATATTCTGGTTCAGAAATCCCTTGACCATGGGTAAGTACAATCTCATTTCTCAGTCTTTTAAAACAGTTTGATGAAGTATCCCAGCAGGCATAAGTTGTGTTTTCTTCTCTAGATTTTTTTTTCTGTCAGCAAGGTTTCACTTTTTGCAGCCAGATCTACCAGATCACAATTTCAATAATATTTAAGTATCTCCATAAGACGTTCATTAATCTAATTTCTTCAATCTAAAAATTCTCCTTTAATTTTGGGGAAATCACATATGAAACAAATGAAACACTGGGAACAGTGCATCCAGAGCTTCTGTAGCTAAATGAAAATGGGAAGCCTGTATTTACTGCAATGGCATTGTTTTGGCACAATTTGCCTTTCTTGGAAATTTTTTTTCCTACCAATTAGCAAATTAGTAGAGCCTTTTAGTACATTTTTCCACACCATGATCAAGAGATTTTTAATATATCACAAAACAACAAGATTCTGGCACTTAGAAATAAAGTAATTAGTTAATGTTAATGTTGTAGCTCATAATTAATAGGCCCAGTAAGTGAAGACACACACTAGGATGATATTGTTACAGGACTGAATGTCTGTCTCATCCTGACTCCATAAGCATAGGAGAATAGAACATAAACACTAGATATTGAGGATTGATATTTGCTACAAGTGGCCCATAAATAGTAGACTTAGATTCAAATTCAGAGCTAAAAAATAAAACCTTTGCAATATGGGATACATACAGTGCTTTTTATAAACTCTGACTAAAGTGAAACAATTTGAGCATGGACAGAAACCATAATGCAAGTTACAGTTTGCGAGTTACTCCTCCTTTTCAAAGCTCCAGTGAAGTAACTGGGCCATTTCATGTTGCAATTGAAAAGATCAGGGCCTAAAATAGTGCAGGTGAAACAGGGAATCCAAAATTACTTAACTCCAGCAGATATAAGCAGAGTACCTGAATCAATCAAGAAAACAGGCTACTGACCTCAAAAAAGAAAACTAAATAAGCACATGGCAGAGAACAGAAAATAGCTATTTACAACACTGCAGTAGTTAGACAAGAGGAATGCAGAAAAAAATCAGGAGACAACAATTTATATTATATATATTAAAGGTAGGGGGAAAGGTTTATTTCAGGCAAATGCCACCAAAAAAAAAATCGTTTCTGAGTCTCAGCCCAAAATGTGGTGCAGCACAGTATCTGAGCACAGACCAGATCTCTGATCATAGATGGGTATTTCTAAAAACAAACAGAGGTGAAAGCACCAAACAGCTCATTAAAAGCATTGCTCAATTTTTATAAAGCAGAGCAAATCCAAAAGAGACAGTTAACATTTTTGTATGTTTGGGCATACTATTTTTCATTATATTAATTAAAAAGTAAAGTTATATCCCTTTCCCAAAAGGTACTGATTGGAACCTGGGGAATGAACCTCACCCTGAATGATGAATTCCAATTACATTTGGAAATGTCTAAACAATTTCTTTGTTTATTTCTTTATGAAAGTTGTTCAGATTTACTTTGATTTTCTGTGAGTTTTACACATATATACTTCTAAATAGAGTTATGTTTTTTAGCAGAACAAAAAGATATTATTGTAAATATACATTTTTCACTAAGATTATGCTGAATAACCTTAAAGACTATCAAGGTAGCACACAGCACAGAGAACAGCTGAATTCTCTGTCCTCTTGGTTTGCTATTTGCCTTGCCAAATATGTAGTGAAAATGCAATAAAGGGGCTCGGTGAGTGGATTTTAAATGAACTGACAAATTGAGCTTTGAATGATCACTGTTTTGTGACTATTTGGGGAACATGACTGCTGGAATAAAAAATGGATAAAGACAAAAACTATTCTCCTCTGACAAACCATTCTTCTAAAGAAATTGAACTGTGTTTTGGTTTCTTCTCCTCAGCAGAGAAATGATACTTAATCCATTGAGATGTAAAAACTCTATAAAAGAGACTCTTTACAGGAGCGCTTAGGTCACTAGGTTAAAGAAAGTGAATGGTATTCCTAATGGAAGATAAACAGTTGCCCTGTGGGGTTTTATCTGTCATACTAATCTCAAAAAGCATTTCATATAAAAGTAGAGTTAAAAAGACTTAAAGCAAGCTTCGCCACTGCAGTAAACCAATACCTGCGGCTTACCGCCTCTGCCCTACATATGTGAAATGTTTAAAATGTTTGGCAGGAAGCTTTTTCCCACATTTGGCTAGGCATACTCAGTGAACCCAATGTGAGATAATCCAAAACAATTCAAGTTCAACAAAGGTTGGGAAAATATTATAGCGGACGTAAAGCTTTGATGGAAAGCTTCTTTGATCTTGAGATTATAAAATACACAATTTCTAATCTGACAAATTTTTAGCTGCAAAGCAGAATATCTAAACATTCCTCTTTTGTCATAACAGTTTAATCCCTTAAGAATGTGATTTAAACCACCGGGGAGCAAAGGTTACCACAAGATTTGTATGAATGAGGAAACCTGCCCCAGACACCTAGATAGAAAAATGTGAAGGCCATTAAATTATATAACTAAATACTATCTGCAGATTGGCACTGCCAGGTCACCTTCAGTTCAAGTTGTGTCAAATATCTGTTGTTCCAAACATACTTGTTCACTGAATGAATACTAAAATACTTATGATTATTTCAAACTTTGGATTTTGTGTTCAAAATTACCCACTTCGCCATGCATGAAAAATAGCATCAATACAATAAGAGTTTAGCTATCAAGAGCTGTGGAGTGGGAGGTTTTGTTCTGGGGTTGTTTTGGAGGGGGGAGGACACTAAGTATTTCTGATGTATTTATTAATCTCATAAAATGTATTTCTTCTTCCTACTAATCTTTCTTATGGCCATAGACTATGAAAAATCTGCCACTAACATAAAAATAATGATTTTAAAATTAAAATCACCCTTACGAAGCATTGCCTACCTGTTAGGACAGCAATTCTTGTAAGGAAGCATGATCAGCAAAAGCAAATACAAAATTGTTTTGAGTTATACACATCATGATTCAATATCACAAGTCACATGTAGATCCATGCATTGGAGTTCATAAGATATGTCTTTCAGTGCTGATATACCACAAATCATTGAACATTAATTTGAGCACAAAATCTAATAGAGCACTAGACAGCTTCTAATGGCTTTTAAAGTCCGCTGGATCAGACTTCAAGCTTTTTATTTAGGAAAAAAAATCAAACAACAAAAATCTTATTTATTTCCTCTCTGAAACTGAAAGCAAAGTTCATCCTTTTTGTTTGAAAAGCCAACAAGTAGAAATTTAATTCCATGGTGATTTGATTTCCATGGATCTGCACATTAGTGTTTGTCACTAATGTTCGCAACTAAATTTCTTTATCCAAACTCCATTCAGTTTTCAGCTTTTTTAACAAATTGTTCCCTACCCTATAATCATGCCTGATAAAGAGAAAAAGTCTGGGAGCAGAAGACAGGGTTTGAAATAATGACTAGAATGGGGTTTTTACAGTCATTATACAAACGAATATAAATAGTGATGATTAACACATGGATTGTCAATTTAGAAAGCAAAGCCCAGTACAATGTTGTACTAGAAAATGAGGAAAACATGGATCTTTGTGGTAGAGTTTTTTACAGTAATTGAACTTTTGCTTATACTTGGGCAGAAATCTTTCCATTCAGTGGAGCAAAAATAATTTTGATAAGACTGAATCTCCATAATCTCAAATTTAGAAGACATCATATCAGAAACAGTAGATATATCAGTTCCTGACATTGTGTTACTTCTTATGTTTCTTGTCACATCAGTGATAAAAATATTTGGTTTTTCCCTTGTCAAAATGTGCAACTCTTCCTCGTAATCACTCCAAAATCTTAAAAATTAATTTTAACAAAAACCTCAACAAAAATCCCACATATACCAAACAAAACCCACACAAATTTTGGTCTGTCATATTAAATCGAGTGAAAACCACCTAATAGGTGCAAAAGGAGAGTAAGTTGGGAAGAGAGTCACCCTAATTGCACAAACTTCATTCCTTTTGGAAACAAGTATATATTTGATTAGAAACAGCATTTTAAAAATAGCTGCACACTTACTAGTCCTTCTGGAATCACAGCTGATCTTCTCCTCATGCCCTGTAACCACAAAATGAGGCTTCTGACCCAGTCTAGGGAGGTAGGGTCATTGCTCCTCATGCAATTCAACAAAGGTTGAAATAAGGACATGGTATTTCTTGATCTCCATAGAATTTTCAGGATATGTCTCTGCCTGGCTTCTCACCTGCTCAGGCAGATGTTACATGCAGGGATTATCAGGTCACTTCCAAATTATTTCCCTAGAGCTTTTTCCGTTTCCTGGCAGTCTAGAGTTTGGATGATTAAACTATATAGGCTTCTGTATAAATCTAGGCTAATGTTATAACAGACATTATTCATTTCAGAGGGCAACACATCTACCATTAAGACCTCCCTTTACCATCCTCTATGTCTCTGAAATGCTATCCATATTTCCAGATTCCATTATGCCCTTCAGCAGAACAATTTTGGATGTACAGCTGTATGCTGATATAGCAAAATATGAAAGTACCATAACATTAAAAACATATTTTCAATGTGTTTCCTTCACTAAACATCATTACAGCTAAATGGAATTGAGAGAACATATGATTTCTTAAAATAATCAGAAAGAATTTTTGCACAGTATATCCATTACAACTTCTTCATTTCAGCCACAAAAATTATTTACAGAGGTTTCATAAAATATTTGCATAATGTTTTCATTAAATACGTTATTGTTAATATCCATCTGAATCAAAGAGCAGACACTGGGGAAAACCTTTGAGAGAGAAACAGGGAACTGGGAGAACACTCATGCTGAAACAAGCTACATACACCCATGTGACTGACCCAGAAACGATTTAGTTGTTGCCAGTACAGCTGTCTTTGAAGTCAGCCAAACAACCATGTTCTACTGCCAAAAAAAAAAAAAAAAAAAAAAAAAAAAAAAAAAGAAAGAAACCTTCACAGTTTGGCATCAGTGTTTTGCAATCAGTTTGTCAGAGTTCCAGAGCAGCTATTTTAATTTTTAAAGTGATTCTTCTCTAATCTTCAATCTTATCTCTTTAACACGGTCTTGAACAGTCTTTACTTCCCTGACAGAAACCTCTTCTCTATGTATCCTCCTTCAAACTTACCTTTGCCATCTGCTGTTTCCATTGTTCTTCCACTGATGTGGTTGCATTTCATTTGTCCAACGTTTGTCTTTTCTCTCTGGACAGATCAGTAAAATAAAAGAAAACCCCTTTTATGTTAAATTCTGTCCTTTCTTGAGTCTCACAGTCTTTCAAAAGATCCCTCAATGTTCTATCATTTTGCTTGTGTTTTCTTGATATTGTCAGATCAGTTTTGACTGAACTTCTGCTAAATATTCCAGTGCAAGGTTATAAAATCTTCCTTCTTTCAGAACATGCTTTTTTACTATCAATTGCAGGTTGTCGCTTACTTCAGTTGAGAACTTGTTATAGTCCTAACACACATAATAATATCTAATGACCACTTTCTTTCCCCATCCCAAATCTCTCCTGACTGCTGATGTGATGTGCAGCTATAAATCATCACTAGGATTTATCTTTGCTTTTGTTTAATTACACTTGGAAGGTTTCTTTTTGTCTTAGTTTTCTTCCAGTTTTCCTGTTGCTTTATTCATGATTTTCCCAACTTGTTGTCTCACTAGGATATTGAATTTTGGACCCAGACTAGTTCATATTAGTCTGTGAAAATAAACTGCCATATTGTATTTCTGACCAATATCTGTGCTGTATTACAAATAGTCTTCCAAAGTGATAAGTTCTCATTTTCTGTCTTATTACAGTTCACTTTGTTCATCCATCATCCACTCCCAATTTTGTATCCTTGTCCTTGTAGGGTTAGTCTCAGAAATTTTAGACTTCTTATTTAGGTAGAATTTATCACACTATAACATTTTTGCTCCTTTTAAAGGTCAAAAACATGATAGAACTGATGCAGTATCTGTGAAAGCCCTATGACTCCTTTGACTACCAAAACTGGCACGACAGGTATCTACATTTAGGCACCTGAATGATTCCCTACATGTCCAGTCTAATTCTGTTTTTAGGCTCCCTCTGTAGTCCAGAACAAGTGTTCAAAACAAGCATTACTCTTCAGAGATGCACTTTTCCTATTCATTGACCAGAAGGGAACCTACTCATTTCACTTCCAGAGAGGTCAAGTTAGTGCAGTGTAACCTGTGCTCAGTGACACATCCTTCTAATCATGGGAACAGTGGGTATTACTTTCTTCTCTGTGTTTCCTGAATGCTTGAAACTGCCCCTGATTATTGCTATATTCATTTCATTTCAAATTTAGGATGGAAAATTCAACCTTTTTTCTGGCTCATGCCAAGCTCTTACTAGTGTGAGAAGATATCTGGTTTCAGGATCAATGATGGAATATATCTTCCTGGATTTCTTCACTTCAAGTCTGTGTCAGAAACAGGAATGAACTCTAATACTTACAATACAGCAGACTGAAGAAAGATTAGTTTATTCTAGAAAAAGATCACCAAAAGAAAATTTTTTGAGATAGCTTAAACAAAGCAAAATATATTCATATTCCCCAGTTCATTCTGGGTTGGCTGACAGGAAACTCTAAGGAGACAGCATTGATTTTTATTTTTTTTTTATTTAACATGGAATGTTAAATGAAGTCAACAACATTAGCCAGAGGTCAAGAAATTCTGAATTTCAGTTTGATGAGGTTGACATTCAATCATCTGAAAGACCAATATTGCAAACCTTTGACTGCTCTTTCTCAAGAAGAGTCAGTAACACAAAAGGGTGAGCATCATTCTTTCCCATTGATTTCAGATGGAAATAGAGGTGACTGCACCACAAATACTGAGCACCTTTCAGGACCAGGACTTAATTTAAGAGATAAGAAAATGAAACTGAAGTTATAAGAATAGCATCCTCAAGGTAAAGTTACACAAAATGGTCCAGGCAATAGAATGCTGGGAAATAGAGAATGTTAAGTAGATAGTACCTTTGTGGAGACCAGGACTTTCAGGAATCCCTAAATATGATTCTCTCTATATAATTATTTAATGATTAAATTACATCATTAACTAAATGTAATTATTTGAGTCAAGAAGATTACTGGAATATGAGAATAATGTTTATAATTTCTTTCTCTGTAAGGACTATCTCATGATGATTTGTGCAGAAAAAAGCTCATTTGGGAGATGTTAGGAAGTTGGAATATTTAAAAAATAAAAAAGGTTTATAACAATTTTCATTGGGAAGGTGAGGAAGGGAGAGGGCTCTGGAGTATTTAGCTGTCAACCTTATTTTTAACATAGACATAAATACTTCTTTCACCAGAATGGACATGCAGATTAAGCCCAGAGCAAAACCATTTTAGGAGATGAATGCTCTCACACTTGTTTTCTTTCTTTGCAGATGATGGCAACAGTGAATGTTGCCAGAGAAATTTGTAAAAATAGCACTGAAACCAAATCTGAAACAATGTGCCCCCCATGGAAAAACTGGCTAGGCTGGAAGAGGTTGGTTTCAGAGCTAGGCAGGAGGAGCATGAATAGAAGAAAGCAGCTGAGTAGGATAAAAGCTTCATCTGGAAGGGACAAAGGAATTATTTTGGAATTAGAAGAAAATGGGTAGGAAACAGACTATGCAGAACCACTTTAAAGGTCTAGTGTCAGAAAATAAGAAACAGATTTGATTAAGTGAGGCCAAGTAAATATTGCTCATGAAGAGAAAGGAAAAAAAATCAATACTACTGTAGGCGAGTCTGCAGACTGGGGACAACATGAAAATGAAGAATAATGAAAAAATAGCATGGTCAGAAAAAAGACAAAAGTGTACAAAAAAATCTGATAATTACCTGCACGGTTCTTTAGAAAAAATAGCCCCCTACTCAGACTTGGTTTGCCAAGAAGCTCATCAAAAGTTCATTCTCTTGACAATCCAAGTTCATGCTAAAAGGTTAGAATTGACTTCTGATAATTTTCAACTGGAACCAGGCACAAGGACCAAGAAATGTTAAAAAAAAAAAAAAAGGAAAATAGAGGAATTCTGTTCAATGTCCACTCCAAGGTACTGAAATATTTTGTGTCAAAACATAAAATATTGGCTATTTCTCTTGGACAGGGAGAGGCAGGAGAAGATTATGACCATTAGGAGGACACAATCACCTTCTTTTTAAGCATTTAAATTAAAAACTAGTTATTAATAATAAACATTAATTCCTCCTTTCATTAATTTCCTCCTTGTAAATTTACTTTCAAATGTACTGCTGTTTGCAGAGCAGTATTTCCTTGCTAGTGCTTTCTAGCAAGGGTTATCTGGTGTTTAGTGTTTCTTGCTAGAAGTGAGCTGCTTCTTGTAGCTTCTCATGTAAGATATTCTGCTGGTTGGCAGGAAGCCTAAGACTTAGAAATTGTAGTTCTGCATGCAAGTTTGTTCCAGGAATCCAGTCTTTGGCTCTTTATCCTCTTTTTTGTGCTACTGATCCAATGACTTTAAATTGCTTTTTAAAAGTAACTTAATGAACTAATAATGTTTTATTTCAGCTTGATATGCATTTACTTGGTCTACTTGGGATGCAGTTACCAAACATGACTCACCCCAGGATGATTATGTTTCGGTTTCAGCCAGGTGCATCCAGGACTTGGCAACCATCATCCTGAAGCTGATGTCTGTGCTAATTCTGCACTTAGTGACCTTCACGATGTGGGTGTTTGGAATGATTCTGTTGGCACAAATACAAATTCTCTCATACAACCATCTGTTCCTTGTGGAGACAAATTTTCAACAGGTATCTGGGATGTTTCATCTACAGCACTCAGTTTTCAGCACAACTCCCATATTTTTGGTGGGAAAATAATGCCTTCATTGCTTTGCAGGAAGTAGGGACACCAGTGATATTTGGAGACTGAATCCTTTATCAGTCTTAACTGTAAAGGGAACGTTCTGAGAACTTTCTCATGACACTTCAAAACAACCTCAAGGCTGAAGACTGGTCTTTCAACCCCAAGACGCTTATTATTCCCATTCTCCTATCACATATCCACTTTCACAAACCCCATGCTTACCTGCCCTGGCTGTGTCTGAAGAGGGCACAGTACGTGGCCAGTTGATGACCAAGACTTTTGTCTAATTTGGTTGTAGCATAGTGTGACCAATGTGCTTGAGTCTCTTTGATACCCTGACTGAAGGAACTACAAACATCATTTGTAGAAATAGGTATACTTCTTTTTGTTAATTTGGCCTACATCAAACAACCAGGCAGGGAGAAAGGTTTTAATTTTTCCCAATTAACTATAAGCCTAACAGCTAGTTCCTAATATAAACCTTAGAGGATTCCTGTTCCACTGGAACCAATGCCGGCATCTGTGCGGCATCTGTTTTAAGACAGATATACCAGTATAGAATGACATTTTTGCTTAGTATATGCAGGATAATTTCCTCGAGGTCATTACTGATTTTATATGCTCTTTGGAGACTTCCTGCTCTTCAGAAATTCCAGCACAGTTTATCTACCACTTAAATGCACTAGAAGAGGAAAGCAATACTTTGTATACAGGAACAAGTTTTCTGCAATCTTCAGGTTTAAAAAAAATGGAAAAAAAATAACTCTCACTTGCATATTGAAAATAAAGAGTTCTCTCTGCAGTAAGAGATAGACTAACACATATAAGGCACACATTTGTACAGAAGATAAACAGAGATCCTATATGGACTTTCAGAATCACAGGTTACATGACAATGATTTTGGAACAAGTATTGTCATTTATGTGGTTCACAGGGGACTTTGCAGTAAGATTTAGTGATTACAGCAATTTGTCTTTCAGTACTTCTATTTTAGGAATTTTTAGGAGACACCTATTTTAGGAATTTAACTTTTGGGGATAAGTACATATTTTTAATCTTTCAAGACTCTAAGGCTCAAGAAACCTTTATTGGTGAGGAGGGAGAGGAATTAGGCTGTCTTATGATATATTTCCCAAATAAATCCAATGCATGGAAAAATTTTGAAAATTTTGTTCAATTTACCTCATCTCATTTTGATTTGTGTTTCAGGGATTATCCCTTCCAATTTAGTGTGCTACACTCTGTACAATGACATGAAATTTTAGAATTCAATCCGAATTGGACACCAAATTGCGCAGTGCTCTGCAGAAATTGCCACAGCCACTTGATGCAGAGTCTCTGAGTTCTTCTGCTTCTTCAGCTTAAGATTTCATAGAATCATTGAGTCACAGAATCATTCATGTCTAACTGTTAAGACCAGGAGTCCAGTCATTTACCCAGTGTTGCCAAGTCCACCACTAAACCATGTCTCTGAGCACCACATCTACACATCTTTTAAATACCCTTAGGGATGGTGACTTCACCACTTTCCTGGGCAACCTGTTCCAATGCCTGACAACCCCTTCAGTGAAGAAATTTTTCCTAACATCCAATCTAAACCTCCTCTGGCACTACTTGATGCCAACTCTGCTTGTCCTAAATTTCTTTCTTATTTCAATCCTATTAAAAATGCCCTGTCTTAAGTGTTGTTTTTCATGTATTCATTTATGATCTTATCTTTGTAGCAGTTAAATCCTTTACTGTATTATTTTTGGAGACAGCTGGCATACAGAATGATGAGCAACGTAAGAGTCTAAATCAGGGAAGTGTCTCCAAGCAGTCAACATTTTTTTTACAGATAAATAGTACTTCTTTCTTCTTCTTCTCCTAACCAGCTGGATACAGGTCAGTTTCAAATAATAAGAGTGCAGTTATATCAACTGTAGTATTATGGTCCAACTAATAAAGATTTCAAAGTGTATGGCCCATTCAGACTTTCTCATTTTCTTTATCTTATTTAACTGGTTAGGAGGTTTTAGAGCCAGAAAGGTGGGTAATCAAAATCAGTATAAGCTGCAAACCTGAGTAACTAATGATGCACATACTCCTTGTGTCCATAGCACTTCATCGCAAGTGCAACAGTTGGGATAAAAATGTGCTGACAATATCTTATGGTGCTTCATCAAAATTCTTCAAGTGCAGGAATGTATTCTGCAGGTGGTACTCTACCACTGGACTCTGGGAGGTTACAAATGTGCTCCTCTGGAAAGCTTCGGACTTCTAAAAGCATCTGTCTAATCCCTTCTACGTTAGAAGGTATTCAGAGAAATGCTAGGTCTTGAGGGTTTAATTTTGGGTTCTTTCTTTTTGTGTTTAACAGCTCATTTTAATGGCATCAGGTTTGTTGCAGAGACAGAAGAAGGCCTTTCTCTTTTATTACATTAGCCTGGAGAGAAAAAGATACTGCAGAGAACTGACTAACAGGTGAGAGAACTGGTATGGATTTTCTCTTCGTGTGGAAGAGATACTCCAAGAAAGAAGGGTCATGGCACCTCCCTCATATTTCACAAATCTGCTTATCCTTTTGCTTAAGATTTTCCTGATTACTTTTTAGCTATGTCTTGCTGTTCTGCTGTTTCTACTTGATTTTCAGGTTTTTTCTTCCATCATTTTAACCTATTTACATTCCATCGAAGGCTTAAAGATGAGTGTAAGAGGGGGAGACAATATTAATTAGCAATACAAAAAACTGAGAGCAGGAGGCGACTGTTTCACCAGGGATATCACTGATCTTACAGTCAGAAACACTGTTCTGGGCATTGGCACTTCTGAATCCTGTAGCTGTAGGAGCAAGAGTGGGACATGAATTCCTGGTCAGGTGGCAAAGAGGAAGATGATATGATGAGAAGGCATCTATAAAACAAACAACAGATAAAGAAACACGTTAAAAATCCAAGTAAAACCAAGGGATTACTTGAGAAGAGTTCTCAAAACACAGGGCATAAAGGGAAGCTAACTGCACTAAGGTCCAGAAATAGACAAAAGAGGAGCTCTATTGGTCATAATTTCCTTTGCTACAGGACTGCTATTTTTGAAGTCTAATCTGTTTGGCAGAGTCACTATAAAATGCTAACTTAGATGGAAATCTTCCCATAGCATAATCAGAGATCAGGGAGGCAAGTGGATGCCACTGAGGATGTTTCCAGTATAAATTGTATTTTATCTCACCTAAACTGTGAGCCTGAAACTATAAACACTGTAAGCTAAACAAAATATTGGTGTTATCCTGGTCTGCACATAGTTCAGGACAAACAGACAAAATTAATTCATGCAATGAATTTGTTGCAAATAGCCTGCATATTCTGAATTAACATAATACATAGATGAATTTGTAACATAAAGACAATGAAGTACAACCGAAAGAAAAAAACAAAGAAAAAAAAAAAGAAAAAGATGCAGCTGCAGTAGAGAGTAATGTTGAAAACTTCACTAAACACACTGTCATTTAGACAACAGACTCCTGATCTGCCTTATTGTCATTGTTGCTATATACAGCTTACCTACATGGGTATCCAAACGTGACTGGTCACAGAACCACAAACAGCAGAGATGTCACTGCCTAGCCATTTGTCAAGACACAGCAAGGAAGAAATCTGGGTCATTTGGATGATTATCATTTGAATAATCATTATCATTCCAGACAGCTCAGTGTGTTGCCTCAGGCATCTGAGCAATTTCACCCAGTCACCTCAGTCCTGTAAAGCAGGGAAAAGTATTTTGTGAACTTAACAGAACTTACAGAAAAAAAAAAAAGTCCATTGGATTCCAGATATATTCTAACTCTTTTATACATTTTCAGGACATATAGAAGTTTTATAGGAATAGCTTTCTAGTCATTGCCCTTATGATTGGTAATAGGAAATAACCTTGCTGCAGGTCCCATAATGTTAAAGACAAGCAATTATAGAAGGTTCTGTCTGAAAAAGACAGAATGATCTGAATATGCAAATTTTGAACCAAGGCAAAAGACAAAGAAGAGTCGGAGAAAAATAGTCACTTTGTATGTGCATAGGCTCCTTAGAACAAGAGAAATTATAAATCAAAAGAGAGATTAGAAGAAAAAAAAGAAACAAAGTGACAAATATCAGCAGAAGAACAAACAGGAAGACAGTCAGCAAAAGAAGCACGCTTCTTAGAGATGCTTAGCTGCACCTCTGAGCAGAAGGTAATTGCCAGTGAATAAAAAGAGCAAACTGCATGCCAAGACAAAAAGCAATGATGGAGCACCAAGCACTTTGGTCAATATATTTGTAAATCTGCAGAAAGTCCCAGAAGGAAGAAAAACTCATCCCGCTTTCTATTTCTCATGATGGTAATCTTCGCGTGATACACATTTTCACTTAATTTCCTGACAGAAAAGAAATGCAACCACTCCTAAAGGTTGCTAGACAAATAGAGAATTAGCTGGATTTGCTGTTTTTAACACACACATACAAATATATGCCAATGAACAAGAAAATATTAAAAAGAGCATTGGCCAATTAAATATATATCTCTGGTATGGTCAGTTAAAATTAATTCTGGCACTGGAGGCAGCCTGGAGCCTTGTTGTGCTTTGAAGTGAGAACTTAGAAAACAATTTCTTCTTCAGACTTACCAGAAGCTAACTAAATACCTGGGGTTTTGTTGAGGGAGACATAGCTATTATGGTGTTCTTGTCATGGGTGCCATTTATATATTAGACAAAACAATAGTCTGACTTCTATAGAGGCAGGAAAGGGAAAATGGAAAGCTGTGCTCTGTTGGTTTTTGGCAACAGGGAATGATTAACAAATAAAAAAAGTCAGTTAACTTTCATTTAGAAAGAATTTGTATTGAGTAGTCATGAGTCTGGCATGAGCACTTCAATTTAACCACTTAATTTATAGCATTTGATCATGAACTTTGCCAAAGTTCTTGCTACCCACATAAGCATCTAGGGTCTCAAAATATTTCCAAATATATTCTTCTGGCAATCACTTTTAAAAGGAACCCACTACTGCATATTTAAACTTATTAGATTCATATGAAATAGTATTTGTTGCTCTGGAACTGCTATTGCAGGTATCCTGGCTGACAAATGAACAGAACTTACAGACTGAAAACACAGAAAAAACTGAAAAATTTTTACAGAATCACAGCATGGAAGAGGTGGGAAACAACCTCTAGAGATCACATGGTCCAACTGACCTGTTTAGAGTTGCTCAGGGCCATTTCCCTTTAATATCCACATGGGTGGAGACTCTACAGTCTCTCTAGGCAATCTATTCAAGTAACCGAGCAACCTCATGGCAAAAAAAAAAAAAAATTGTGTTTAAAAACAGTTTCCTATATGCCAGTTTGTGCAACATTTGCAGTGCTTCTTGCCAAAACCTGAGCAAACCAATGAAAGCACAAGGACAACTGCAGCATATTCAGCAGAGCTGAGGTGGCTTCAGCCAGGGCTACCAACAGCAGCTTTTCCAGCATCTGAGCTGGAATCAGTGCTCTTTGTAAATGGCAAACACAGTGTGACCTTGTAAGGTCAAGAACTGGAACTGATTCAGACAACTCTGACTTTTAAAAAAAAAATAGCCCCACATAAAAAAGCATGAACAGTGTGAGCTGAGGTAAGCAGTGACTAACCAAGACCAAGGGAGGAGAGTAGGCTCGGGGCTATTGTGCAGCACATCCGGGAGGGTGAGGAGGTGGGGTGGAGGGGGAGACACAGGAGAAGGGAGTGAAGAGGGAAGGCAGCAGGAAAGGGTGATGACATAGTTTAATAGAATTGATTTATGAATCACTGACTTTGTGAAGTTAATTCCATATTCAACTTTCCCTATGCTGCTCCCCCACTCCCAATAAAGTTGTCTCTGTTCTAAACCCTTGAACTCATTGTTTGTTAATGGGGAAGTATTGCTCATGAGGGAGACACAGACAACGTTCATTTAATTTCCCAGCTTTCCCAGGAGACTCTGGAGGGTATTATTTAAGGAATGTTTTCAAAGGAACATATGTGTACTGGCCCTCTTTACTACCCACAGCACCTCCACCTAGACGTCTTAATACATCAGTCAACATTTGCAAATCATCAGTTAATCAACACTGAGGAAAGGTAAATCGAAATAAAACAATCTAAGTGAATAATTTCATTAGCTTTGCTCTAATACAAATAGAAACCCTTGGAGACTCACATTTTCACTGGAGTTCAGTAACAAATGTGTTAAGTGCTTGAAAAGGAAGGGATACAGTTGTGAAAGCACACATGCAGGTAAAATTTTCCCAAAGACTGTGTGGGAGAGCAGGTAGTGGGAGCAGACCTGACTTGGCTGCTGTGTGTGCTACCGTAGGTGCAAGGAAGGAAGTCTCCAAATGGTGGATTTAACATGACTCTCTGCAGTCACATCACAAAGCACCTGGGAGTGGCTTGTCCCTCCTGGCCCCTGTGGGAATCAATCTGAGGAAGCCTGATGCTATAGAGATGTTTCCTGTATATTGTGTGGGAAACTCAGCTAAGTGCAAACTACTGGCAACAATGAGACAATAAATTATAATAAACAGGAAAAATAGCATTGGCTGCTGAAATCAATGGCTGGAGCATATGAAACTTTCACAGCATTGATAAATGAATAAATATAACAAAAAGCATTGGTTTTTGAAAGAATGGGAAGTTTTATCTGTGCTGAAAGGCTCCTTTTCTGTTAACTAAATACATGCAAAAAATAAACTCTGCTAAAGGACTTTGGCTAGGATTTTCAGCACTGGAGAGGTGGTTTAGAAAACTGCACAATACGCCAGAGTCTGATTCCTTTGCTTGGCCCTGAGCACAATCAAGCAGAGTCTGAACAAACGGCCACCTGCTAGCAGCCCCATTGCATCATCCATCCATGTCTGCTACTCAGCCCTCACAGCGATCACAGATGCAAACTGGCTCCCTCCTTCTGGGATATTACAAAAAACAGCAACAAAACTGAGCTTAAAAATACTGGAGACAGCCTGCTGTCCAGTGAAGAAGACCTGGAATAGTCTGAGGGTTAAATACTGTTCATCTTGTGCACACAGGCTACCTTAGCGAATTCAAAGAAGTGAGCAGTGAGAGCTGAAATGAGTGGGAGTGAAGAGTGTGCAGTACTTCAGAGGAGACACTGAAGCCTTACAAGCCCAAGGGAACTGCAGTATTAAGTACTTTTCATATAGTGCCCTTGTGATATCCAGGCTCTGCTAAAGAGCTTAAGAAAATGCTCAGCTGCAGCTCAAGTGAGCCGTCCCACCTGAGGCAAAATGAAGTCCCTCTCCAGATAGTCTCTGGAAGGCTCAGGGCCTTGTGGGGCCAAGCTCTGAGGGACAATGCATAGCTGGGATAAAGCAGTAAGGTTTAGCCTGCATTAGAGGTTTCTGCTCTTCAACAACAAAAGATCTGAGAGAACACCACCCAAGGTCTTTGAGGGGGCACAAGTAAAATGTGTAGAGTGAAAAGTTACTCTTTCAACATTCGGGAGAAAAAAGAAAAACTAATGCAGTAGCAGAAGCATATAAATCCACTCCAATTCTTCCTGAGTTAATTTATTTCAATTAGTTTTATCTGAATCATACATCATTGGAAGATCATGACACAGAAGCAATAAAGTGCATAGGTGGGTGTGTAGATGGAATTAGATAAAATCATGGAATATACATTTTACAGAATACACTGGACTGCTTGTTTTCTGGTATCTCAGAATGACTTGTTGAAGAGAATGAAAGAAAAGTGATACACTAGGATCTTTGTACAGCACAGTAGATCTGGTTGAGGGATGTGAGTGTCCTGCTCTGCTCTGCACTGATATATCCTCACCTTAGATAAAAAGCTGTTAGCATCCAGAGAAGGGCTACAAAGATGGTGAGCGGTCTTGAAGGGAGGCTGTATGAGGAGCAGCTGAGGTCACTTGGTCTGCTCAGCCTGGAGGAGACTGAAGGGAGACCTCACCATGGACCACAGCTTCATTAGGAAGGAAAAGGAGGGGCAGGTGATGATCTCTTCTCTCTAGTGAGCAGTGATAGGGCCCAATGAAATGTCCTGAAGCTGTGTCAGGGGAGGTTTAGGTTGAACACTAAGAAAAGGTTCTTCACCAAGAGGGTGGCTGGGCACTCGAATAGGTTCTCCAAAAGAGTGTTCACAGCACCAGCCTGAGAGAGTTCAGGAAGTGTTTGGGGGATTCTATGATGATTCTACTTGGGGATTTACCTCTTGTGACATATAATGAAAAATCAGGTTTTTTTTATTCTAAAAGGGGAACTGCCTGCTTCAAATGAAAGTGACTGACATGTAGAAAGCAATGCAAGATAACTATGACTTGGTTCTTGAATAGTTTTTGTGAGAAGGCATTCAACACTATGAAGACATTCAACACTGGTAATTTAAAATAATAATTGGAAGTGTGAATACTGATTGTTTCAACAAAATTTAAAATTATAAGAAATTGTAGGCAATAGATAGTGCAAAAGGATGCATAGAATTTAGTTTCACAGAGAGAAGCAGCCTTCTGCTGTTCTCGTCACTGCAAAGTGCAGTGTTTAGATCTGGGTACCTCATCACTGATACATGCTGTGTACTCTAAAGGAAGAATGAAAACCAGTTAAGAACGCGCAAGGAATGACTTTTTTAAAAATAACGGAGTTAAATATGTCTTAGCTTGGCTAAGGCAATAAAAGACAATAGCAACCCCTAAATATTTAAACAACAAAGAACGTGAAAACTTAGCAACAAGGGAAATAACCAGATTAACTGCAAGATATGTAGAAATATTCTGCAGAAAGTTCCACTGAGGTCTGAATTACAAAGGATAAAATGGACAAAATGCTAGCAGAAGTATGATAAAGAGTTTTTCTGCACCAACATCTTGATCTGCTTGATGCCTTAGTGTTTTCCATCTCTTTCAAAACATAAACACCAGAATAAATAAAATCTAACACTTTTACCTTATTATTATTAAAGTCATTAATGTAATAAAATATTTCTGATAATTTTTCCTTTTGGTATAAAAAACCTTCATATGTTCATATCTACAAATAAACTGCTATAATGGAAAAATCACATTACTAGTCCAACAACTACTCTGACAAGGTGTTGCGCTACATGCAAACTTTATGTTAACCATTTTCCTAAATACCTCACGCATCTCTAAATGCTCCCCCTATTAAACTATATGAAGCAAACACAGTACTGTATAAACAACATCTGACTGCAAACGCAGAAGTAACCTCTGTGGCTGTGAGTCTGAGCAGGAGAGGGCAGCATAGACTAGGAGTAACTACAGATCTACAAGGTCCAGAAAATACCATGGATTTGTAGGAGGGGGAGAGGGCGATCTTAAAAACAAAATGCTAATCTCTCTTACGTGTGATGCCCAGAATATTTGAAACCACAGGAAGTTGTTACCAGCCCTTCATCAAAGAATCTCCCCAGCCTCTGTCATGGCTAATCTGTGCTATATTTCTTTTCCAAGGTGACCTTACCTGGCATTGCAGCTGACGTTTGCTCTGCAAGGATTGCTGCACGTATTTCATAGCTTCTCAGGACACCTTCCTTTCCACCCCAGCCTTCCCCCCTACTCTCTACCTGATCTTAATCTTTAGGCAAAAACATCTCAGGGAGAATTTATTTGGGTAAAATCTGAAAATCCATTTTCTTGTGTAAAAGGTCAGGAAAAATGTGGATTGAATGAAAAAAGCAGGTTTATTTGGTAATAGTCTAGTGCAGTTGCATTTGTTTATGTGATTCTTCCTTCTGCTCCTTCAACTCTTTTCACTAAGACTAAAGACGCTGGATCTGAAAATGTCCCTCTGGAACTGCATAAAAATCTTACCTCAGTGTCTGTATCCTCCTGCCATCCCCCCTCTGATAATTTTCTCTTGACTACCTGGGCCTGATTTTTGTCTGCCTTTTGTTTTATCCTTGGTAATACTTTTAGCTCAGAACATAGACTGTGTCCTAGAGCCTTCAACTGCTCCCACTCTACCAGGCTGGTTTTCAGTCTTTTACAGCTTTCTCGTTTAAAATATTTTCTTTCTCTTCTAAAATTGAGGAAAGCACAGGTTTTAAGATAGTATTATTTCTAAAAATGATTTCTGTAGCCCTGTAGCCTAAGCCCCATTCTTCTATTGTTATGTTATGCTCCATACAAAACATGCAGGAGCATGCACAAATACAATGAAAGTGTTTCACAAACATTTTCCTAGCATTTCAGGATAAAAGTGATCTCAGGCTGACCACTTACTTTTCTGTGAGTTTATTTATGTACTGAAACCATAAAAAAGGAGAAAAAAATATTCATATTAATATTATTATTATTATGTCAACTGAAATATTTTGTCATGAGCAAGAACCGTATAGCACCAGGACCTCTAAAAGCATGGGCAAAGATGACTATCTCATTGTTCAAAAAAAGAAAAAAAAATTTACCATGAAAGTGTAACTCAAAGCAGTAAGTGAATTATTTATTTGCATTTTTGTAAGGCATGGGTAACTACACACAGTAAAACTGAACAAGTCTCTGCTGTGAACCTTGTACGCTCTAAATAAACAGAGAAAACAAGGAAACCCAGAGGCATAAAGAAATAACATCAAAGAAGTTAGCAACACAGGAATAGAAGGAAGCTCTCCCTACTCCAAGACTAGTGTTTTATAAAACTGACTATTTCTTTACACATTCCACAATTTCATCTTTTTTTATCATAATTAAAAATTCACCTTTACTGGCTGAAGTACATAGAATAGGAAAAAGTCTTTCTTTTACATTGTTTGTCCTGTACCCATTACCACTATGAACATTCAGATGTGAATTAGAAGCAAATTTTAATTTTATCAGCATAAGTAATTTAGCAATATTGTTCCATTCACTTGAACTTATTGTTCCAGTCATAATTAAGTCTAATTATTCTGCAAAGTCTGGACTTACTTATCAGCATTAATTCATTTAGAAACCCTAATACAAAGGTATAAAATTGTATTTTTAAGAAAGGAAGCCCACCCTGCCAAAAATACAAGCCTACAATTTCCTGAAAACAGAGGTCTCAGACATACTAAGTCTTTATTTTTTTCTTTTAAAGACTAATTAAAATTTATTTTAAAAAGCAAAACAAACCAAAACAAAACCTTTTATTCTGCTTGCTTAGGAGGAAGAAATTTAGTATCAAGGCAACAAAAGTGCCCACAGCCACATTTAAGGCAAAGATTTACCACTAAGTATCATGATGGAAGGGAAAAAGCTTGTGTAAAAATAGTGTTAACCCATTTTTGCTGCAAAGCTGAGGAAAATCCATGCCTCTTTCTTTCATCAGAAATAAGAGAGAGCAACTAGATACGTATATGCATGAGTGTCAGTATGTACAGGTGCAAGGGAAAAGTCAAAAGTCTGCCATCCTCTTTCCTCTTTCAGCACTATCCTGGTGTGATCCAAGCTCCTTGCAGGACATGCTATTGCTAAATAATAAATGCACAGCACTGGCAATTTAAAGTTAGACCTATCAGTTTCTGTGATGCGTTGACGATAGTCATAAATCTATCAACCCAAATTTTTTGGGATCTGCTGGTTTCAGGACAAAAAGGCTATGCTGAAGAAGTTTAGAATTCAGGTAGGGACATGGTAGAAAGAGTGTAAATAGTCAGCATGGGTATGAAGGTGTTCATCAAGCACAGATGGTGAACCTGCTTCACCTCCTCCCTCAGATGGGAAATGCCTCAAGGACAGCCCAGCTGCCCATTTCAGCCACTGACTGTGAGTAAAGCTAAACACAGCTTTCTTGCCCGTCACCTGAAGAACAGAGACATCCTATTATCCCAAGGATGTCTGAGCTCATGATGTGGAAAACTTCCTTCAAAATGCCTTCAAAATTTTCTTCCTGTGCTAGCATTTAGCTAAGGAAAGGGTTCTGAGGAAGCATTACACACTTCCTTTCCCTTCTCCCCAAAATTATGCATTGTTCTGAGTTTTAGTGAGTGTTGATATTTTTTTGAGATTCAGTTACCCTTAAAGGTCAGAAACGCGAGGACACTAGCTAGAAGTGGCAGATCTTGAGATCCTGGACTATTCCACTAAGGGAAGAGTCTGGGGTTGCAGAAATTTATGACCCCAATTAAGCAATTTCCATTTTCTGTCACTGCATGAAAAGACTACCGTGCTGGAAATTTAAGCCAGGTGTCTGTTTCTCCTAGAGCACATTGTCTGTTCAAAATGGGCTAGAATCTCAGCCAAAGCAGAGACACTCTCACGACACTGTAAGCCTCAAAAGAGGAAAAGCTAAAACACAAGGAAGATAAAAGACCCCTAAGAGGCTCTACTTCCAGCTGAAATTATTCCACTTACATACCATCCTTTCAGCATTACACTTAAGAAAATTAGCACCTTGCAAACCTTGATAATAGAAGGACAATCAGGCAGCACTGTAGATGCTATTACAGGGTCTTCAAGGAGTGATAAACAAAGACAAGAGCCATTTGTCTGACAGTTGGATTGTGAACACAAGTAATTCCAGCTACCATACATGTAACAAAGAGATACTATAGATCCCAGAATATATCGCTGAGGGATACCAGATGACACTGAAGACACCAGAGATCAAAGCAATAAATTTTACAGAATAAGAAAAAGAGTACAATTACAGCTGATGGTCAAGAGTCAAATGTCACATGGAAGTTCAAAAGCAGCAGACAAATATAATAATAACCCTGCTGTGTACAAGTCCACAAACACATTATCTAGATAGCCTTCAGAGAAAGAGTAAAATAAAACTCAAAATTATATCTAAGTTTATCTGCAGAGCAGTTTGCACTAACCTTTGCCAGCAATGACAGTGTAAAGGAAAAGTTCTTGATTTTCAATGAATGTTACTTTTGCTGACATAATTTCCTCATACAGCAGTCATCTTCCTTAAAAAATAAAAAATCTTCCCCCTGTTTGAGTTAGAAAGTAGAAGTAATGATCACGTAGATAATTAGAAGAAGAAAACCCCATACTGAAAAAAAAAAACGAAATCATGAAAAAGACAAAACAAGACAAGATTTTTTTGTGTAATAAAACACAATTATTTTGCTGGCTACTCCTCCACTTTCCCTATCCTTCATCTGTGCACTGTCTGCTCAGCTTATAAAAACTTTACCAAGTGAAATTTGTTTTCATACTTGTCAAAAATGTCAGTACATATTCTGCACTGATTAGAAGAGACAAATATCAATTTTTATTGAAGATCTTGAAATGTACCAAAACATTAGAAATTTTCAAACAACTAGCTGGCAAACATAAAGACATTTACCATAAATCAGAATTGTAAAATTCAGGTCTAAATTAATTATAGCGTTAACATTTTATTGAGAGATCTGAGTATGATGAGCAGTAGTGAAAATGGTAGTTCTGAAGCATAATTGCAGAAACCTTCAGCATTCTGTTAACCTCTGCTTACAGTAATTATAGAAACTTGTTCCATGTCATTAAACTTTCTTGGTATTTTGAATTTTGCCCAGCAGTGGAATAAACTAAGACCTTTCAAAGCATTTTAGGCAACAACATATCAGACAGAGAAATAAATCCGTGGTATAAACTGACTCATCATATGTGTTGACCAGAGCCTTAGTCTGCAACCTGGCACCTTCCAGGTTAGACAGGCCCTTGTTTAAGAATCTGTTCCAAATTGTACAGAGCAAAAAAGACAGCTCTGAATATCTCACATCTTGGTGATGGCACTGTCTCTCTGCCAGACAATTTTCCCAAAATATGAGAAATCCCTGCTGCTGAAATATTTGGAGGGGGGCAGGTGGTGAGTGGGGAAGGAGTTGGTTTTAAGGAAAGTTTTATTTTTGGCAAGTAAGTATCTATATGAGAAAATGACCAGTTAAAAATTAAACCCCAAAATGCAGAGTAAAACTGCTCCATGAATATCATCTAATTAATATATGAAAAAAACTGATAAAATGTTAATAACAATGTTAACACTGAACATGGAGCATTTAAACTTAGGACAGAAAGAAATAACAGATGGAACAGAGATATGTACAGATCTCTTACATTCATATATCCATCTACTTATGAATATATTAGCATCCGACTCACAAATAAAGCATATTGAAAGAGTCACTATCTACCAAAAAAAATCAATAATGAAAATTTTAATGTGCTACAATTTGTGAATATAAGCTCATTTAAAGACTGGGTGTTTAGAAAATTATTGATTCTTTTTGTGCAATTAGGAAAAAGAAAATACTTTTCTGGTTAGCACTTCAGTCCCTCACCACAGCCATCAACAGTGCTCTTGCCATCAGCTTCAGTGGGAAAAGAATCACACTGTGTGTTAGCTCTCAGCAATTACATTGACATTATCAGTGATTTACTGAGTGGTATTTCAAACATGATACCATATGTCAGCTGATACCAAGCAAGTTTGAGTGACAAAGTTCTGATCACAACTACTTAGTTAATAAATATCACAGCTATTGAGCCTCTAGAACATTTAAACTCTGACAGCCAGGGCACCACCATTGAAAAAAAAAAAAGAAAAGCTTGGAAAATCCTATGAGACTCAGCTCTGAGTTCAAATGACTTCCTCTTAAGTCTTCCACTTCTCAAGTTGATTAAGATTCAGTACATAGCTCTGATTTGAAATTGAGTGGTTCAGCTGAAGAGGAGGCTGGAAATTTTCTCCTGTTGATAGGTAGAAGTGGGAAAGAGTATTGCTAACACTTTTTGATGATTTTCAACCCTTTGCTGTGCCAACATTCTTAAGAATTTAGGCTGCTGGAATATGTTTGTTCTTCTGAGCTTCATTTCAGAGACTTTTTGGACTTACACTCCAAATCCTAGAGGGTTTTGTAGGCCATCAGTTGAAAACCACTGCCCTCTAAACACCAGTTTAAGAAACCTGTGGAAAGATTTTTCTTCATCATAATTAAACTACATCTTTTAAAATATCTATGTTATTTTTACCTTATATTGGTCCAAAGGATCATCAGGGAATCCTTTTACTCTTGCTTTTACATCATTTAAGTGACGTTGATAGCAGGTATTTCTAATTTGAAGATGTTTGATTTCAACAAACCCCATACTGATTTAAAGAACATACACTTAAAGAACATATACTCTCTTTGCCTCTCTTTATTTTAATTGCAGATTATAAACATCTACCTTTGCTCTTATGGACTTTTCAGACAGAAAGATCTAATGAGCTGATCAGTGTTGTAAGAGAGAGTTGTATTTTTCTCCATCTTCTTACATTATTTTCCCATAAATTTTAATTTTATGTTAATTCCCAATAATTCTCTCGCATCTTGACTTTTTTTTTTCAGTATCCAAGGACATAATAACTCTTTATAAATCAGGAAAGCAAGTTAAAAAACTCTAACATTATTGTCTCTTTTAAACACTACCAAAGGAAAATTTAGTGTCATCATATTACTGCTATACACAAATAATACTGGGTATTCACTTTCATTTTTAAGCTGCTTTTCTGAGTTAAAGGTCTTTCAAAAGATAGAATTTCAAGCATATCATCTTAGAAAGGGCTATTTAGGTAAGAACAACAACAAAATGAGCAAACTACTCAACCTATAGCAGTAGTTTAAATCGTTATACTGTCTGTTTAGAATGATGTTCAGGGAGAAGGACATCATTAAGGAAAGGGCAAGGTAAATAATGAGGCACTGGCTATTGGCTGCAGAGAAATAAATAAAAAAGGATTCTACGAGCTAGGGAGCCTGCTGCTGCATCATGCAGTTAATGGGCTAAGAGAGTCTGAAGTTACATTAGAGCCCTGTACTGGGAGATCAGAAATGCAGGAAAAAGAGAAACTAGAACATCCAGGGTAAAATCAGCTGCTGTGTATACAGGCCAGAGGATGTTATTTGGCTGCAGGGGAACTGGTGTGGATCATCAGTTTGTACATCAGCTCATTAGCCTCATGCTGGTTAACTGTATTTTTTCAGCTGGGAAGTATTTAAGGCCACATGTTAGAGCTATTTTTCCCCTCCCTACTAGACTTACAAGGAGGAACAGGAAGAAATTTAAAGTAAATTAAGTGTAATAGTGAAGTATTGACTTGCTAAACTAGCTTATTGAAGTCTTTTAGATCATATGAGCCTTGAAATCAGAAGGGCAAAGAGAGGGAAATGACAGGAAATGTATTGAAAATGGCAGATCAACTCATAACATGAAAAGCTTGCATGGATTTTGAAGTCAGCAGTAAAACCTATTAAGAGGAACAGGTGTTGCTTGGTGATTTAGCCATGGGCAATACCTGGAGTCAAGTCATGAAATCTTTCCTTATTCACTTGTGCGATCAGAAGAGGCATTCAGTGCTTGGTGGAGAATCTGAAGGTGGAGATGAGCAATGCAGCTGTGTTAGCCCTTGACAGCTGTTGCTGAAGAGAGGGGCGGCTGCCTCCCACTGCCCTCTCCTTGCTCTTGCACATGCTCTTGCATCATCTAAATTGGCAGTGAGATGGATTGAAGAACTCAGACTGGCAGAATATTAACACCCCCTTCCTCTGAAGTGCAAATTGTACCAAAGAGCTGGAGCAGCATCTTGGAGGAATCTTGAAAGCTGCGTGTGGGCAGTAGTGCCATTTTTGAAACATGCCTTCCCCCACCATTTGGAGCATACAGATGACCAGACTTCCTTACAAAACAGCTTGCCATCCCACATTTTCAGCCCAAGCCCTCTGCGCCACTGTAGCATGGAACTGGAATGTGCAGAGCTGCAGAGCAGTGCGTGTGGATGATAGTGTGGTTTAATGTCCTTCTGCTGGCTGGTCACACTTTCAAACCTCACCCCCAGTTGCTTAGCAGTGCTGTAATCTGGGTATCATCTAGAAGTACTCTTTTCTTCATGCTCTCCTCTTTTTTTCTCATTTGTGGCTGTTATAAAGGAAAAAAAATCTCTTGTCTCTAAAAAACAACACTGAGATGGTGCAGCCAGAGTCTGCTTGGAGGAAATCCAGCATCTTCTATAAACAGTTCAATTTCACCATATTTAACACAAGTGCCTCTAAATAATAGTAATATTTTGCTTCCAATATTATTTTGGCCTTTGACCAATGTTCCATTTTATGTCCAGTCTCTGTTACAATGCTTTTGACCTGTATGTACTGATCTTTCTTTCAGAAGAGATAAACTTCTAAAAATAGGTCTTTATCTTCCCAAGACTCATTTATAACTTTACAGCAGATTAAAATTTCACTGATGAATGGGAAACTGCTGATGGAGTTCAGCCAGCACTAAAATACCCAATCTCACTTTGGTATCTTCCAAGTATTTTCTTCTTCAGTACAATACTCTCATATTATTTCTGCTCAATGACCTCTATGTCACAATTCTGCAGTTAAAGACAGTGAAATATTCAACAGTTGCATGTGACTGGGGTCAAAGATGTGACTGACATATCTTCTGGAAGCATAAGGTTGAATGTGGTTTCAAAAAAAAGAAAAGAAAAAAAAATAGCCTCCAAAACACATCCCAAAACTTCTAGTCTGTGGACAAATAGCCTAGCAATTCAGAGATAATTGAACAATTCACTGAGTACTCTTTAAACAGTATGACAGAGAGATCATACTTCCCCCTAGGAATTCATAGTAACTTTGTAGTAAAGACTCTAGTTAATAATTATGTTTACAGTAGTCTGCATTTGGAACGAGCACCACTATTTTGAGTACAGACACTTCCTTGCCCCACAGTCATCTTCACTGGCTCTGCATGTTCATGTCTTCCTACATTCACTTGTCTGCCACAAGTTTTCTTGCTTAATGAGAGGTTGGTTTATATGTGCTTGATAACAATCACCTAGAAAATCACAGGAACCACGTACCACAGGATAAGCAGGTGCGAAAACAAAATATATTGTGTGTTTTATGGAAGTCCATCCAAAGGTGGCTTAAAAGAAGGCTGGAGAGAGACTTTTCACAAGGGCATGTAATGATATGAGAAGGGTGAATGGCTAAAGCCATTCGTGGTAGGTTTAGATTAGATATTAGAAAGAAATTCTTTACAGCAAAGGTCAGGAAGTACTGAAACAGATTGCCAAGAGAAGTTGTGGACTTCCCACCCCTGCAGGTGTTCCAAGACAAGCCTGAGTAACCTGCTTTAGTGGGAGGTGTCCCTGCCCATGGCAGTGGTGTTGGAACTAGAGGTTCTGTAAGGTCTCTTCCAACCCAAAGCATCCTGTGATTCTGTGATTCTGATTTTGATATGGTACATATCTGCCTGGGTCTTTTTCTACACCCTGTTTCCTTTGAAAGGATATGATGGAGAAAAACCTAAATATGGAGAGGAATGGCAGAACAAACAATGCAGTATAGGAGCAATGCTAGTTCATACCCTGATGATATGTCTATTTGAATAATTACAACAGTACAACTCACTTCTCTTACTCACTCTGTAAAAGTAATCTGAATTTCCTCATCATTTAAAATACAGAGGGATTTTTCTAACTCAGTTATCTTGATTGTGCTGAGTCAGGAGCCAGTAATATCAGTCTCACAATCAACAGAGCTAGCTGGGAAGCTGCACATGGTGAGGAAATGGTGAGAAACAGAGAAGGGTAAGATGTTGTCTTCAGCCAGGCAAAAACTGACAAGGGACCTAAACCATAAAATTATGTGAAAGTTTCAGGAGAAATTTATCTTGACACAGGAGAAAATTGCATTCACTTTAGATTTAGTATAGCCTTTTTCTATAATTTCCACAGTCTTTTGATTAATACACTGTACTCAAGATAAGGGTCCTCCTATTTTGGTCCCTATCCATTCTTGTTCATATGGCCTCCAAATCATGCTCTACACCATGACCCTGGAAGTACTTACCTATCTGGCAGCACATCTTAGCCTGAATGCCTAAAAATCTCTCCTTAAATGAGCATTCCATTTTTCATCGTGTCTTCAAAGACGCCATAAAACACTTGCTTGAGACAGAATTCAGAATGGAATATCTCTGTTTTAAATAAACTGAAAGCCTCCATTAGCAGGGAAGCAGAGATTATCAAACTCCTGCTGCCTCTAACCTGACCAGTCCTCAGCTAAGCTCAGGACTCCATAGGTGAAATGTTGTCATGTTTGTGCAATGAATGGTCTCTTTCCTAGAGACTGTGTGTCTAGATGTGTCAAACATCTACAGACTGTATGTATTGGGTTGAGAGAAAATAGTGTGAACTGTATTCTCATTTGACACAGACAAGCAAATATCTATTGACTACAGTAGAACTAAATCAATTTAGTTCAAAATATTTTTATTGCATTTTATCTCTTAAGGGAGTTAAGGTCCTGTATCTGTCACCTGTGGAATAACCATTTCCTCTTCCTTCACTTAAATAGTAACCACTTTTTTCCACATACTTAGTCATTTTTGCTATGTTAATGATAGAAAAACTTCCAATGTCATCTGGTTCTCCTTCCAAACTGCAATATTTTGATTGGAATTTATTGCTTTTTCTCCCCCTCAGAAAATTATACACTCCTTTCTTACTCTATAAAAAACAGAGGCATTTTACATGTAGTCATTTAAAGGATAGATTTTCAAGAAATTGCATAAAGACAAATCATTCAAATTCTTATTTTGGAGAATCCTTTCATTAAATTGTAAGATCTGTTGCCAAGAATATTGCTATGTTCCCTTCCCCCTGCCTGAACTGATGGGCATGCCTGAAGATAATTGGTTTCTAAAAGATAGGAAAGTACTTGAAACTCGATCTACTGCCAACAGAGGTAGGTCCTTCAGGTAGCTGGAGAGGCTTTGCTAATGAGAGCCTAGTTCAATCATTTACATTTCTTTGGTGGTTATTTCCTTATGCAAATGAACAGACTTTTCACCACAGAGAAACGGGCAACAACCGACTGTTAAATGAATTGCCTCTCACTTAATGAAAACATCCAGCTCCTTCTTTCTTATGAGTTTACAGAAGGTTATTTGTTTGGATTATTATAATCCACAGCACTTTGATGTTCACACCACACTGGGGTTTAGAGAACAACACTATTATCTGTAATTGCAACTGCAAAGTTCCTCCCTTCAGAGACATACTACTACATTTTTATCAAAGGATGCAAAGACAAATATATACAGCATAATGAAGGGAGCCTAGGATATCCAAAGACTTTTTCCTTTTATTTTCTTTTCATTTAATAAGGAAACAAGACACCTTGAATTTCTTTAGAGATATTCAAAGGAAGGAGGTAGGAAGTGGCTAATAAAATTAAAAAAGAAACCCTTTGTGTGTCTTCAGTCATCCAATTAACACACTAACAGGGTATAACCCTCTCAGTTGAGTGAAAGGGACAGGGTAACAGTATTTTAAGCTCTGTATTTCTTTTTCTTTAAGAGCAAGCAGGCCTTCAGCCTGGGGTGGTGGTGATGAAGGGAGTAAACCAAAGTAGTTAGATCGGTGGGGAGCTTTCATCATCTCTCCTGGATTAAACACAGGAAAGAAAATAATATCCTTAGCTCCCTTCTACATTTTACAAGAATGACAGAGACAGTGAAGTTAGTGCGAGATAACTCCGGTGTGGTAAAAGCAAATGGTTAACTGCATGCAAATGTAGTGTTAAGCTTTAATTTGCTTCTTTATTTCTGTTCTCACACTATCCGAAAGCTGCTGCTGCCTCTACCAGGTGTCAGGAACATGATCCTCTTTTGTTTGATGTCACAAAAGATCAATCTGAACTTTCTTTAGCCTCTAGCTGTGTTGAATTCCGTAATGAAGAGTTAATCTATGCGCAACTTGAAGGTTAAAATTATAATTTCTTCTGTTCTCAGTAAAGGTGCATATCCATGCAGATATTTTGAACCCCCCTGGGAGATCCTCCCTCATAACACGTCATGGTCTGCTGAGGATTATTTTTAGACTCTTTTTTTTTTTAAGCAAAGCTTCTCAGACCTCTGCAAATATTTATTGGTTAAAGCTCAAAGACAGACATCGGATGTTTGAAGAGGGTAATTTTTTCCCCCTCAGTTGTAAGGTCTCACATGCCTATAAAAACAATTTACTTCTTTTCTTCAAGTTTATTTCTCATTTACCAATAACCATTTCTTTTTGTGTTTGTAATGACATAAAATAGGACCTACTCCCCCTGAATTATGCATTGTATATTAGAAGTTAGCCTCCAGTCACAAAGCCATTTCAAACACTGTACTATGGTATCTCATGCATTTTCATCGGACACTGTTTGTACTTTCATAGCTCAAGTATATTTTGAAATGTCTCTTCCACTTTGTCATCTCTCAACTTTTATTGCAAAGTGCTAAATATGCTCCTGATGCTGCTAAGCACACGTTCTCATCAGCTGAAGAAACTGGTGAGTAACTAGTCACCATACTCTACTGACAGGATCGGTATTGTGCAATATGTCATACTGGACTCCATTTTCAGCTCTTTGCTTTACTTATTATTTACATTCTTAATTAAGATAAAAAACTTTAATGTATTATAAACACTTTTTTCAGGAAAGAGTAATTTTTTCTTTTTTTGACTCTGAAAGGACATATGAAAACATATGAAAGTAAAAGTCTACTTCCAGTAGCACAGAAAAAAACTGAAAAAGGAGTATCTAGGAAATACTACTTGAGAATAATTACAGGTTCTCTTCATCCAGGTCATGTTATAAACGTTTCATGAAAAGAAATAAAAACATTTCATGGAAGTTGCCACTTCTGTTTGTCTGCATTACTGAGGGGAGACTTTTCCAGGAGTCGGGATAGAGTTCTCTTTTGGTTGTCTCTGTTAACAGTGGACCACAACTAAGAGGGAAACAAATCTGCAGCTATGTCTCTGTTGGTAAAAGCTGTGTGTTTATACCACAATCATTAGTTCGAATAGTCTTGTGAAGCATGTTAAGTCCTACGAGTGATGCATAACATTAACCTTAGGTAACAATGGGCACAAAATCTTATTGTTATTAAGATTTTAAACAAAGAAAGGAAAATTACTTAGCAGCATTTTAAAAAGTGAAATGGAGTGAAAACACTGGGAAATAATGCACCACAACAATGGGCAAATATTGGAGAATTAATGGATATGGTTGGATTTGTGCAGTGATTAGCACAAAGGAGTTCAAAACCACTGGGTTCCATCCAAATGCCAGTATAAAATAAGAATAATAAGGAAAAGATTCATCCAGTAAGACACATATTTATCTGAACATCTTGAACACAATAATCTCTAATCAAACTAACAGTAAGTGTTGACTTCATTTATTTCTTGCTTCTGATTGAACCAAAGATCATATGAAAATCTACTATCTCACAGGAATTTAGACAGAACTTTTTTCAGTACTGCTCATAACTTGGAAGTGAAAAAAATCTCTAAAATATCGAGAAAAGTTGAATAATAAATATTAAAATAAATTATAAATTTAAAAATTAAATTTAGGTGCAGCAGAAATTTGGAAAAAATTTTGAAAAATATTTTGTACCTTGACTGACTCTGATCTTCATGCAGACAACTATCTTTCAGATGTCAAAATTTTTTTTTGAACCCCTGAAATGCAAAAATACATACATACAGCTGCTCAAGTTGTTTCCATTTAGTGGTGTTTAAACAAAGTGCACTTATAAAATAAATTTCATACAATTCAAAGCACCGTTTTACTGCTGATGTAAATGGAAACCCATTACCCGGAAAAGTTTCCACTTTAATTAGTTTTCAGATCATATATTTATAATGCAACACTTCTGTACAGGTGTACATTGTAGAAGATCATATTCATAAAATGGAATTTATGAAACAGCTCTTAAAATGCATGAAGCAAATTGCAACAAAAATTAGAGATTTTTTGCTCTACCATCAGGGCTACTAAGCTGATTATCCATAACACAAGTGTTGTTGCTCCATTGCCTCTGGACAACTATTGGAGTAAAAGATAATATTAGTCCTAAAATACGAAATTACTGAATATATTAGAGTCAAATTTCTGGTTCTACAGGCATTTGCTTGTTCAGGAAAGTTACTCAAATATCTGCCCCCCACTCTACTCATGGGTGAGTAACAGTCTGGTTTAGAACTTCATTCTCTACTTTTCCCTGGAATGCTCGAACCTTCAAATGCTGGTGCATCACTGCTGCTGACGGCCCCGTCTACGTCCAGGCACTTTGATGTCCTGCCAAGGAAGGGGGAGGCAGCCCAGTTTCATGTAACTGGCCATATGAATGTTCAGTGTTCTTTGAGTCTGCTGAGGATTATCTTTTCTGCCCAGGTGTGGGTCATGGACCCCTAACTGTCAGGGTCTGATAGGATCTTAAGACGAGGGAATTCAAACACAGCTGGAGAATGTGGGTGTCTGCATGCTGGTGCAAGGAATGTGAATTTCCAAGAAATAATGATGGTGGGAGGAAAATACCAGGCATATTGAATGCTGACAGAAGCCACATTGGTGCCAAAACTAAGAAATAGTCAAGAGCAGGCATTCTTCTTAAGCTGTTACCCCTATAAGGCTGCCAGCTGAAAGGGAACACATGATATCTAGGACACTGTAAAGAAGTGTCTCTGTAGCATGCAGCTCTCAGCAAACTAACCATCTGCAATTTAGGCTATCTGTATTATAAGTATATATAAGTATATATTGACAATGCATGTTTTTCCTCTGGTCTCCACCCTCTTTCAGAATTTGTACATTTTGTCCTCCTCCTTCTCCAGAATTTATTAACTTCATCTTGTGTTGATATATGTGACAAAATTTTAAAAAAGAATGCTCTGGTTTGTTGCCTGGAGGGGAAAAAATAAGCCCAAACAACAAAAAAATTATTTCCTTTATAAAAGTAGGAATTTCTGGGTGCACAATGATTCATCGTGTTAGCAAAATAACAGAAGCAGATTTTCAGACTGTGACTGGATTCAGACATGAAAAAACATAATATGTGAACAAAGAATCCAAAATTTCAAGATTTACATTTTCTCAGACTCATTTCTTGCCTTATATCTTACCAGTTCTGACACACTTTGCTCAAATTTTACTTTTAAAATCTGATATTCCTGCTAAATGGAGAAGACACAGTGCTCTTATCCATGAACCAAGCAAAATCACAAGGTTTCACAAATGTAGATGACTGCTAAAAAAAAAGCAAACTGGGAGGGAGGAAGAAGAGAGAAGGAGAAGGAAGGAATAGTTATCCAAACTAGCATATGCAAAGGAAACATATGGTTGAGCCTACTTATTCCACAAGCAATATACTCATTGAGGATGACTCATAAACACATGAAGTATAGTACTTAGTACAATCTAAAATACAAAAAACACCCCATAAAAGTAATTTAAATGTGAGATGTTTATACCAGAAAAATATAATCAAAAGTCTCAAGTTCTTTGTATTTGTCTTAAGTCTGCGCTATTTACAAATGTGCAAGCTCTTTTTTCATCTTTCTTCCTTCTATCATAAGGAAAAGAAGCAATAGCAGTAGCCACACTAATACATGATCTCATCACACTAATACATGATCTCATCTCTAGTCTGCAGAAATTCTGAGTTACTTTTTTGAATAAATACTAAATTTTAAAATGCAATGATGTGAGAGTTCATGCATAAGTTCACAAAGTGAAGAGTTTTATATTGATAAAATCAGCATAACTGAGTTTGAAATATCAAAGTTCTGTGAGGATTCTTTAATGCCCAAAAATCAAAACATCATGAAATTATTTGGTGAAACATTGAGATTTGCAGACTCCTTCCCTTACACAGAAAAATTCAAACTATCATCTGAGTCTGAAATCTCTGGTCTGTAACTGCTTATATAAAGTCAACAAGATGTTGGGTATTTACGGCTGGATTTTTGCCAATAACTGTCATCTTAATGTAATGTCAGAACATGGTCAGGCCCTAAAACCAAAACTTGACATCAGGATATTTTTCTAGGCCTGACAGTGTAGACATATGCTTACACTTAAGCCACCAGGAAGCTCCCCAAACACAGAGCAGGGAGAAACACTTCCTACATTACAACAAAAATCGCTGGTTGTCCAGAAAGGGCAGGAGGTTACCTCTGGCTTCTGAAAGACACCTATGACTTCAGCCAAGTCCTTCCCTCTGTGGACCAGGTAAACAAGGTTCATCAGATGGGCCCTTTTTAGTATGGATGAGCTCTGGAGAACATCTGCCTCTCAGTCTTGACCTGCTCGTCTTCCCCTGGCTGGAGTGGAGGGGGCTGGGACAGCATCAGCATCCCACCCCTTGGCAGGCACAGAGAGCCTTCAGCTCCCTGTGCTGTGTTTGCTGACCAAGCAGTCATTCTCCATTTCCTCCAGGTGGAAGTGTCCCCTGGGTTCCATCTGGCCTATCAACTGTAATTGGACTATCTGCTGGTTTGCATAATCTAATTAGCCACTCTTTTCACCTTCCCTAGTAAGGAAAGACCTTTGCTTAACCTTTCACTTTCACAATTTAACTCACCATTAAAATACAGCTCCTATTTAACTCACTATTAATATACAGCAGTATTATTAAAATAGAGTGACTCTACCTTTTCCTGATGTATTTTCTCTTTCCCCAAATGTTCATTATATCCCATAATTGTTGCTACCTATCCTTACCCTGAAACTCAAAAAGAATGCAATCTCATCAGCCATTTGTCTTGCTATCAGGAAATGCACAGAGATAAAAGGAAAGAATAACAGAATAAACCTGCAGGAGACAAACATATACTATCCTGCCAGAGGAGAGATTTAAAGCACTTAGGTGGGCAAAGTTCAACACCTAGTGTCCTTAGAATTGAGGTGAAATACAATGAATTCAAATTCTTAGAAAGCTCTCTTTGAGTATTATTGTATTCAAAGTAAATACAATTACATCCATTCTGCAAACTGCTTATATTAAAAACCAATTCCAAGTATCTGAAATGTTTACCATAAGACGGTGATGGTCCTTTTGATGGTCCTTTCAAATAACATAATTAGAGGACTGGGGACAGAGTGCAGCCTTTTAAAGTGAAAAGGCTTCAATACTGCTACTTTGTTCTAACTGCAAAGAACTCTTAGACCAAATTTTCACCAAAAGACTAATAAAGGGAATAAGACTGCAACACAGCTGTGCTGAAACTTTATTCTTATGAAAAAGCTGTGTATGAAGAGGATAATTCTTGACAAAACATTGCAAATCCCCCATTCATGAAGCAAACTGCAGTGTAGGTACCACAGTGCAGTCATTTAAGAGTGATTGAACCACATTACATGTTACGATGCATTCTTATAGAGGTTAATATAAATTTTTCTGTTCAATGCTTTACAAAACCATGCAGTGTAAAGTATGAATAATACAGGTATTGTTAAATAAATATAGCAAAACACTCAACAGCAGTTGAGTAACAACTGTAACAAATATTTTTGTGATTATAAATAGCTTTCAAGCATATTTCATGAAAAGGTCATTGAAATGTCTTAAGCTACCGACAAACTAAAGTCTATAGGGCCAAACTGTCCATTCATTTGCAGCAACTATAGGTCATTATTTTCTGCAAAATGGCCCCCCCTAAGTTTGAGAACATTTTTTTATCTCATGTCAGCCTGGTCCTTGGTACATGGAGAAGACATAATTAGTTTTGAATTCTAAGTTGGATGGCTGGCATCCTTAGGAGAATACAAATCAAAAATGTTTTTAATAAAAAGTGTTCTCATAGCCAATTCTATATATTGGGAGAATGCAGATAATAGTGAGAAACAAATTTAACCAAGTTCCCTTAGAGGTTATCTGCTGTTGTCTGGTTATCTGCTGTTTATTATTGTCTATTTGATATTCCATAAGTTGCTGACCACTATCTTACTTCTTCCAAGTTATGGAAAGTTTACTTTAAATATAGTTATTTGCATATCCCTTTGTGTACAAAAACTTCACTCTCTTTCTCTTTTTTTTACCCTATCTGTTATTTGTTTTATTATGAAGTGGAAAATGGAATCAGTTTATCTCAGCATATGTCATAAATAGTGCTTCATTTTGCACCCAGGAGAAACTGAGCATTGTTAGTATTTCTTAAGAGAGGTTGATAAGTCTCTTACAGCAATCTGTAGATTTGTGGGACTTAATTCTTCTGTGTTGGTTCTTAAAAATACTTATGGCAGGTTGTCAGCTGCTTGATTTGGCCAATAACCAAACTCCCGTAATCCATAACATCAGAATAAACTGATGTTTGCAGTTCCTGTCAAGGTCACTGAAGCGCTAAAGGGTTCATAGAAAGCACCATCCTCCATATATCTACCTTACTTTTAAGCTTTACAATGTGTAAGGCTAAGGCTGCTTAGCTGCTTACAAAACATACTAAGAAGAAAAAGGAGAGTCCAGAGTGAGATGTACAGAAAAAAAACCAACAAAACTACTTAACATATCTGTTTGCTATTAATGGTGCTCTAATTCATTTAAAATGTTTGAATCTGGTTCCTTCTTGGTTATATTATCACATTCTTGGTGTATATTATCACATCACATAACAAGAAGATAGGAAAATAATTTTCCAATGTTTGAGTCCATTTCTTCTCTACGAGCTGTAGAATTTAGTCTTAAATTCATCTTGAGCCAGACGAGGAATGGTGGGAACAAGAATGGGCCATAGCATTATCCTTTCAGCTGGCCAGATGAAAAGAAGGGCACACATGCTGCCCTGGACACTGAAGAGCTCATGGATGGCTGGTACATGGAGAAATGCAACACGTATCCAGGTCCTTTCAGTCAGGAGGCATGCCCTAAAAAGTTTTTGTTGAAGGGCACAATCTCCCATCATTTTAAATTTCTGACTTTTTCTCAAGAAATAGTGTAAATTATAGGCATAGCCAGAATCATGCCAAAAGGTAAGAGTATCCCAAGCCTATTACCTCTCACTCACACACCTGCACATATAATGAACACTTCTGTTGTTGCAAGGCACCTATCTCTAACTACTGTACCCCTGTCAACAGACTATTTCCTATATATTCTAAATAAATTAATTCTAAAATAAAAATAAGAGCTAATCTTTCACTCCCTTTCCCCCTTTTTCTACCTCTTGAAGCAAGCAGTAAAAGAAATGGCTTAATTAGCAGCAATATGTCTTATTGGACTGATGTATATGTAAGTCAATATACACAGCCATAAAATGTGTTTTATAAGTAAAAATACTTACATGTATATAGATTATATAATACCAGTATTCACATCTTTGTATGTGGCTGGACAAAGTGATTTTTTTTAAGGTACTGTACATGTATATGAATCAGCTACAAAAAAATTGATGCAGTTCTGCATTTAGAGCAGGTTTGCCTGGGACAAAGCAATATTAATGCACTTGTATATCAACAAGGCTGGAACATGGCATGATGCTGGCAGTAAAACAGTACAGGAGTGCTAGCCTGGGTTTGAGAAACAAGGCAGAAACTTTCTTAGAAATTTTCCAAGGCTGAGCTGACTATGAGTCACAGGAACTCCTCCTCCAGAGGCAGTTCTCACAAGGCAGCTGGAGCTTTCTAACCCTGAACTGGGTTTGCATGGTGTAACTGTGGAACAGTTAGTTAGTACAGTACAGACATTCTTATACAGGCTAAAAGCAAATTCAGCAGCTTAGCTCTCATAAAAATTCTGGGTTTAGTGGTTAAATCAGCACTGGTGATGCTTCAGTCATGACACAAGTGGGGGAAATTTGTAATATTTCAAGGAGTGCTTCTTGTATGGGGCAAACTTGCAGGCAAGTTAGGACCTATGCCACACTCTCTAGCTCAGTGTCTGATCTAAGGAAGTTTGAAAGACACTAATTTGACTTTCTGTTTTCATTCTTAAGACAGGAGTTTTATGACCATGCTAGTTAAATGGAGTCTTAGGCGTCTGTGGAATTTTTATACGCAATCTGAATACAAATAGACCTTTACATAAGATTAAGGCTGTAAATGAGAGCAAAGTATGGCTAAAACACCTGGAAAACTCTGCTTTTGAAAAGGTGAATATATAAAACTTTTTTTTGAGAACTTTTCCTAACTTAAAATTACCTCTGCATTTCAAATGAGGTAGTAGGCTCGGTTGAATGGTAGTTTCTTACTCAAAGTTACATCAGTTTTTCTGTTCGCAGTATTGTACATAGATGTTTCCTGTCTCATTTGTCTTGCCTCTGGTAAGTATTCAGTCAGTCTGTATACTCAGTCCAAACATGAACAGAGTAGTGGCATTCGTGTTACTGCCAAGTGAACTCAAATTTCTCTGGCTCTTTTAAACTGATATTAACTGGAGAGTTATCATTAAAAATAAAAATATGTTTTAAAATATCACCTGCCCTTTTGTGACCTGGGCACTGTTTGGTTTATATTTCTGAAAGAATTCATGAGATTATGGCAGGGTCTGAACAGCCTTCTCCCATCATATTAATTTGGTAAATCAGACCTGTATGTGATCCTGAAGCACAGTTGTTCTCATTGCACATTGTGCGGTGTTTCTAACGCATGACTGAATGCTTGCTTTGTTCATCTTTTCCCTGCTAGCAGCCTGTTCTCTTGTTAACTCTTTCTCAATAAGATATGTGTCAAGTCCTGTCCTGGAGGAAAAGATGAAGTCAACCAGATAGTTATTGCAGTTACAGTTCAGTCACATTTGGGCGTTCAGCACCTTGTTGACTCAGTTGCCATACTGCAGACTTTCCCACACTGTTTACTTGACACTTGCAAGTCCAGCCTGTACCAACTTCTATTGTATTAAGCAAACACTCCTCCTGCACTAAAATTCCACTCATTGTTAGTGCTAAAGCAACAGGATTTCATCCAGTTTGCAGACAGCAGAACCTATTGTTATAAGAAAAATCTCCCAAGATGGAATCTGAAAAGAATCATATGACCCAGAAAAGGATTACCCTTCAGGAAGTCTTTGGGCTTTACCATTTTGTGAAGGCATCCCCAGAGAGAGCAGAAAATAATAAAGTAAAACATATTTCTGGACTGAAGCCTGTTCCAAAATAGATTATAGGCACTTTCAGTTGTGTGAAAAAAGATCATGTAATGGTTACTAAATGAGACTATGACTTAGGGAAGGGAGATTGTAGTGATTTAACGCAAGTAAGGTCAATAAACTTGAATAGAAGAACATTTTTATTAAAGGGAGGAAACATAATCATCTTTTTGAAAGTAACTACAGTTTTTAAAATGCAAGGCAATTACATCACATACTGTTATACACGCAACCCCTACTGCTCAATATAGTCATTGAGAATTCCTGTTCAGAGATTTCTGTTCTTTTAAGTTAATTTCCATTTTCTTCAGCGCATAAAATGGATGTATTGTCATTCAAATTTTTGTAGTCATGCTTATGAATTTAAAGTCTGCTTTGAGTATTTAGACTCTGCTAATAAGACAAAGTTGAAATTTACTTTTACTGCAAGGAGGCATGACTGCTTTTTTCTCACTGATTGAGATCAATACTGTAAGTTAAACAGTTTTATTGAGGAATGTATTTTAAATATAAATTATAAATATAAATAAGGTTCTATCAGCAATTATGGAGAAAGAAAGAAACAGATACCTTTATACATCTATAGATATGTATACACTTTTCCTTGGATAGACAGAAAAATTTACATATATATCTATAACACAGAACACCTCTTGTATCACCAAAATAATTAATTTTCTATCAACATCAGCATTTCTGGAAATAGCTACTGGCACAAAAGAGTGAGACTGCCTTAAGAAGCATGAAAGTAAAAACTGTGGCACCCAGTCAATTCCCTGAAGTTAGGGATGGAGCATACTGCCCTAAAAAGAAGGCTGGACAGAGGTCTTCAACCCCCCCACGGCCACCCCAGCAGTCAGCACTACCCACCATACAGATGTGGAGGTGTTGGGAAGGGGTCAGCAGCACCAGGTGTATGTAATAAAAATCTCGTTGTCTAAAGCTCTGGTGTGGTTTTCCTTCTCACTCAGCATTCATAGATGGCTCTTCACCCGGATTTGGGCCAGCCATCCCTGAGCAAGTGGCCTGGTGACAGCCTTGGCCCCTCTTCTACTGAGCCCTGGAAGAAGGGACCCTACAGGGCCCCTCAGCACCAACAAATTGGATGTGATTGTCCAAGTGAAACTGTAAAAAAACTTCAAAGAAACCAAGCCAAGCTATATGGGAGCACTAAGGGGTGCAGCCCTTTCCGTCTGCACGGTGTTTCCTAAGGCAGGTGCCATGCCACAAACCACTCCTCAAGGAGCTCCTCAAGCTAAGCAAGAGACAAGCAGAAGTATTTTTATGGCTCTTCATCATGGTTCTTAGTTAATGCCAGAAGAGATAAAATTATCTAAGGGGTGAGACAAAGATCAGACTGCATTCTCTTTGCTCCCCACTTCCCTAGTTTTAATGCTGACTTCTACCACTGTGCATATGCAGTAAGATCACACAGTGGAAATTTTTTTTTTTTTTTTTTTCCTGTGTCCCCTGAGAATCACCTTAGAGAGACTCTTAGTGACAACATAAAGTTGTCACTCTCTGACATGTGCTCCCACTCACCCTGTGGCTGCTGACCCAGCACATCCTCAGCTTCTGGTCACCCCTGAAGGCAGGTGAGGTGTGTGGTGTGCAGCCCCCAGGCCCCACCTGGCCCAAAAGTGCAGCTTCCCTTTCTTTCCACTGGCCAAGGAGGAGGACACACTTTGTACATACCAGTTAGAACTGCTTTGGTTTGTACTTAAACTTCTGGATATTATCTATACCTTTGTTATTATTCTTTGAAATCCTACCCAAAGCCTAAAGGCTCTCTTAGGGCAACTGTGCTCATTTTTAAGCCTATAAATAATTTTATATTACTCACCAAAAAGTAGGAATCCAATTTTCTTATACCACTATTTTGAAGGTATTCAAAATGATTCATATTATAAATCTTGTTGAAGGATACATGCCTGGGGTGTGGTGAGGATATACAGGAGCCAGCAGGGTGAAAGGAAATGTATCTAAAATAAGCAGATGGGTGGACAGATGGGCATGAGAAGAAGAAATAATATTAATCTGCAAAATAGAGAATAAAAGTCCCAGGAAGAAAAAATGAAAATGAAAAAGTGATGGTCAAAATATAAAGAATGAGAGAGTTTACTCAGTCTCCTAGCAAGAATTCAAGGTTCCTGCTGCAGAATTTTCCCTTCTTTTAAACTGTAGCACAAATTTGTTAATGCAAAAAGAACATGTTTCCAGGCTACAATACTCTGTTGTGAATGGGTACATTTGTGCTAATTAAGGATAAGACAAAACTTTCTGAAATTATTGGAGTGCTTTGACTTCTCTAGGCTTAGGTTGTGTTCTTGAAGGGATTGAGACACTGAACTTCAGTGGGGGGGGTGGAGGAGTGTTTATATATTCCACAGCTGTAAAATCATTATTTATCATAGTGCCCTAATGAGAAAAATAGGTCCATGTCCATATGGCAGAAGGGCTATATCCAACCAGGATTTGCAGCCCTCCATAGGTGTGGACTGGCCTCTTTCTGTGGAAGCTCGCATACCAGATTTGATCTCCCTGAAGGATCAGCTAAGTTTAGCTAAAGAATTTGAGAGTAGCTATGATTCTTTTATGAGAATACATTAAATACATACTAAGGATATATAATCTAAGTAAGCTTTTATGGACAAAGAGGTCCATTTTTCATCCTTTTCAATATGATGCCAGTTAAAGAAAGGAATCTCCACAGAAGCGTTGGGCATTATGAAAAAAATGGTGGATATCTTTTGATTTATATAGAGTTAACTTTAAATGAAAAATACATTCATGACTTCTCTGTATCTAATTTTCAGTTTTGTTGGCCAAAGGAATTTAAGGACTTTTCAAAATCACTGTATAAAATATAGTTCAAAATATAATAGACTCATTTATGACAAAGGGAAATAAATTTGGGAAGCTCTTGGGATTCTCTGAAACAATGTAATAACTGTGTCTGTTTCTACCTGATTCTATTGTTCAGGTTTTATGGTATGGTTATACAAGACAATAATCTCAATTCCCCAACACTAATGAATGGTATGGTTAAATGAAGCCATCCTAAACCCTTACTCCACCCAAAACCATCTAAGAAACTCAAGCATTGCAGAATATTGTTAGACTCATGTCTGTACAATCTTCTCTTTAAATCACAGGGGAAATGGGTGTTAGAGTCAAGGCAGTATTTAGCAAGCTTGCATATGTTATTAGTGCTCTGCTGAGCCACAGCTTAATAAGTATCCACTTTAGGATTACTGGCCCTTTACCCTCAAATTAACTCTTCTTATATTGAATATAAACAGGAGAAGTTCTTTTGCTTGACAGTACTATCCATGTTGCTGCATTTCCTCTCATTTAGCTAATATTTTGGTGAATAAAGCTGACCTAAATCTATTATATTTTTCTCCCTTCAGGCAGGACAAAGTATATGACTCAAATTAAATAGGAGTATTGTAAATACAGTTAAGTGCACTAAACATAATTTGGGAATATGGTGAATAAAGTGCTGTACTTAGTGATGTGATTTTTAGGTTGTTTAGAACAGAAAGAGGGCTTTTGCCTGAAAATTTGCCTAATTTCTCTAATTACACAATTTTATTTAATAGAAGATATTACCTCTCTCCATAAGCCTTTCCCAGATGATTTTCATGACTACAATAACATGCTCCTTTTTGATGTGAATATATTTTAAAAATCCAGCTCTAATTGGAATATAAATGTCCATTAAAAATGTATCATACCAAGAACTTTGTGACTTCTTTCAAGTGACAAAATCTCTATTCCTCTACCAGCCATGAGAAACTCCCAGTGACATACAGTGTAGTACTGAGCCCAGCTAAAACCTCCCCAGGTCCTGTCTCTCAGAGCAAATAAAGGATATTCATCCAAATGCACTCCTGAAATTCTCAGACACAACAAAAATTTATTTAATTCTGGAGCAAAAGGTTCCTAATTCTACTAAATATGATCAGAAATAAAGTGACCTTATGAAAAAGATGCCTAAGGTCTGCTGGAATTAGAGGTGTAAAGAAGGACTCCTACAATGTGAATTTACAATGCAGTTATGGGCTTCTACTCACGTATATAACATTAAGTTCATGTGGCTGTGGTGCCTTTTGTATATATCCTTTGTGATAACAGAAATTATCCTGAGAAGGAGAAAACCAGCTTGAAAAGGATTGAGCATAGACCCCAGCCATCAGCAGTGAAGTGTGCTGTGCAAGAGCTAATTCATCTTCACAGTCCTTGTGTGAGCAACTTGTAGAATTGCTGTTACATATGGAGAAACATATCAGCTCTTTTGAAATACACCAATTCTGGGCTGAGAATACACTGTGCAGAGTACAGTGCAGTGCATTCTAAATAAGTATCCTGCTGAACAAAATTAATTAGTGATAGGATTCATAAAATTATAAAAGCACCAAAGTTGAATTATCTGTAACATATCTCATATTTGGATAATATCATGTTCTACTGAAATGGGAATATAATTGAACCATCTTGTGGTTTTGCAAAAAACTGTGGCTCTGAAAAAAAGAGGCTTGCATGCTTAGTATTAGCCCCATATATGTCACAGTATTTATTCATTATGTGCGTAGATATGCAAATACCCAGTCCTTTTCAGGTGTATGGACTAAACTGGAAGCACTCAGGGTTATCTCTGCTCATTTTTGCATTTTACTTACATTTTTAAAACTTTTTTGTTTCTTTTCCTTTATTATTTTTTAATTAATAATTCTGCAGCAAATAATTTCTATCTGTCTCAGTAGATACACAAATCTCGAGGGAAATTTGCAGAGAGGTGGAAGGAGATCAGGCAGAGATAGACTGGCTTTTTTTTTGTTCTCCCATTTTACATTCCCCACCTTTTCTTCTTTTGCTTTTTCTGAATGACTTATTTTCCCTTTCCATTCTTTCAGTCCTGCTTGTGGAACATGATTTCCTCATTTTCCTAATCAACCCTGCCCTTCTATGCAATCATCAACAGTACTGTCTCAGTAGCATGTCAGAGACAGATACAGATAGTGATAAGTTACTGTCAAGGAAACAGTCATAAAATAAAGAACAATGTATTGCTTGGCTTCCATCTAGGCTAAATTGCTTCAGAAGCAAAAGGAACGGACCAGTAGAAAATGACATAATGTAATCTGTTGAGTTGTGTTATAAAAATAAGTCTGGGTTGGGGAAGATAAGTAGACTGCATGTAAGATATATATTAGTACTCCCTTTGAGCAGGCATGTGGATAGGTTTTGTTACGATGACCAAAGGAAAATAAGAAAGTTTAAACTCAGGATTGGTATCCCAGGTAAAAGATTTGACGTAAAATGTATCTTGAGAAATATTACCCTTTATGAATGTTTTCTTCCTTTCACTTTCAAAAAATCTCTTTGTATGGAAAGGTGCACTGTCTTTAAGTTCCTCACAGCTACATTGACTTAGCGCTGAACCATTCCCAGGGAACTACAAGACCCAACAGGTCTGTACTCAAAAAGAAAATCCTCACAGGAATAGTGAAGGCAAAACATAATAAAAAAGAATGAACATATGCATTATAATCATGGGTTTTAAAATTTTAGCTGTAGCAGTATAAAGCCATATTTTCTCAGTATGGATAGTGGTATAAAACTTGTGCATGCCATGCTGCTATCAAAGCAATTTTCTTCTCAGAAATGAAAATCAATGATCAGTTTGATTATGTTATCAGAGCAACTTTTATAATTTCATTTTACTATTTACTGTTGTGCAATTTTAAAAATGCATAGAATTTATGGACATTTGATTTACATGAAGATGGATATGTCCCCATTTCTTCCCTGGAACCACCTTGCTACAGATACATATAAAAACGTACATCAGTGAACACCTCTGAAAATACCCTATGTATGTGACCCATTTCACTGTATTATGGTATAATGATGTGATGGTCATGTGACTCTACACTTCTGTACTGATTTGCAGACAATGAACATGTTGCTGTATAATTTTCATAATCAAGAGTAATCGCTGTGTGAATAATTTCTGCTACCCAAAATAGTGAGTCTTTTTCTCATTTATTATGAGACTTTTTTCACTGTAGATGAGCTTTAAGTGTTTCAAAGTAGCAATCCAGAGAGCACTGGCACAGGCAGCAAGTCTTTTTGACAAACTAAAATAATTCAAATTTGCTGTTCTCTCAGTGACCCTTGCAGTTCTCTTTTGTTATCAATTGCATGAGAGATGCCAAATTCTTGTCTCTTTTATGTCCATCACTGGATTGAGTAAGATGTCTGTCATGTTTATTTAGGGTCTGCTATTTATGTTCACTGTAAATCTATAAAGAAGTAACTACTAAAAGGATCAGAAGTGCATGCTACAGACAAACATCCACTGTGTGGATATAATGCATCCAGCAAGACACATATATGCAAAGAACAACTCCCTGCTAATATCTGTCAAACTACTAAATTATGAGATCTAGCAGAAATCTGCTCTTCAAGTTTTCATTGGTCTCATGAGACTGATTTGTTTCTTGACTGGAAATACCTACACTTCTTCCTGAAAGACATTATTTTTCATCTGATAATGAGTGTCGTTAATGATGGTATAAAGACAACAGTAACTTTCATTCTGGGGTCACTTTTCTGAGTAAAAGAGAAGGAAGAGGGTGAAAGGCAAGAGGAATGTTAGATAAGACCGAGTGTATTGTTTTTGTTACTTTTCACATGTAATTGGGAAATTTACAAATTACTAAGAAAGTTATGCACAGATAGGAATACAGTCGAGGGAAAGAAAAACAATCAGCTTGGAGACCAACTTCTTGGACAAATCCTGAACTGCTTACAGATGTATCAGCTGGAAACTGTATAGATTTAATTGTCATTAAAGGAAACATCTTTGTCTTCTGAAAGAACCTTCACTCAGAACTACATTCATATGAGCAATATGGTCCATATTTTAAGGAGATTAACAAGAAAACTGATAGGTACTTCTGCACGACTTTTTACTTGAGCAGCTATTACAATTGATTTTCACCCTTTTCCAAAGGATTTTCCATGGCATCTACAAGTTATGTGTTTTAAACAGGATTTCATTCAATATATTGATGTTGTTCCTCCTTGAGGAGAGGTTGCAGTGGGAACAGAGTAGTATCATGTCTCAGAGAAAGAGAGTAAACTTCCAGAAGCACTGATTCTCTTGGGGTTGAACATACATTTCCTGCACTTTTTCATATCTTTTCTCCAAGTCACATGTATGTGGCCTCAATTTTTACATTAACTGACCTAGTGATAGGAAACAATTTCCAGAAACAGTCTTTATAGCCCTGTGGGACATCTTTGAATGTTGTTCTTGATGTATATTTCAGAACACTGAAATTCAGGTTGATATAATACTTGGCAATGTCAGTAAGAAGTATCAGGATAATGATGTGTTTCAGACATCCTTTTTTGAAAGCTTATTTACCAAACATACAATGACAACTGGAAGACTGATCCAGTAAAATGGGTACATTCTGGCTCCTAATCCACCCAAATGCTTAATCATAGCAACTTAATTTGACTTACAAACAAAGATTACCATGGCTGCTGGTCCAGCAAAAGAAGTCTCTGCTGAGATTTCAGATCCTGAAGAGCCTTGTTGTGAAAAAGTAATGTAATTTGTACTTGCTCCAATTTAAGCACAAATCAAAGTAGATAGGTCAAGAGTGCTGGACACATTGAAAAAATAATTTATTAATTGACTAGCAAATTTAGCGGTGTTAATTTTTTAGTTGCATTTGATCATTATACAAACACAGCAATCAATAAGAGGAGCAAGAGACTGTGCAACACAGTCCTATTACAAATTAGATTAAATCAATTTATATACTTCCTTAGGTGACCAAACCATTGTATGAATCATAGGTCGTATGAATCACAACATATATCATCCACATTTTTGAGTAAGAAAAGAAAAACAGCAAAACTGGATTATATCAATGGATTAGTTAACATAGGTACTTTGTCTCTACAATTATCACCAGTAGATAATATCTTTTAAGAATAATACCCTTACCCTGAAATTCTACCCAAATTTCTAGTAATCCAAGGGTATGGAATTTCTTGAGGCACAGCTTCCATAGAGTTGGGCCAAGCAGCCTTTGATGTTTGGGTGTTTGGGGTTTTTTTCATAAGAGCATTTTTATTCATTTTTAGCATATTAACTCTTGACAGCTGAATTGATATCGTCATCAACACAGTTCAGAAAAGCCCTATAATCAAGTTCATTACCACAAAAATTAGAAAAAATACATCAATACTGTAATTTCAGTATGGATGTACATGCTGCAGTACAGACACATTCCTTTGAGGCAGTTCCATAAATTTGCATGGTTATTTAATTTCTTTGCAGCTAACATAAAAGAGACAGGAGAACTGGTTGCCAAAAAAAATCTTTCAAGGAAAGAGAGGTTTTTCACACATTTTATTATGAGAATGCCACACCTGAAAGGATTACACATGGCCTCTAAATCCAGCTACCCATCCTTTTTCTCAGAACCTCTATAATGCTTTCTTCCACCATGACATTTGGAGTTGAAGCCATCATCATATCATACCTTGATGTCTACAGCACTCTCCTCTCCCTAAGGTAGGTATTTCTTAGGTGAATCTGAGACCAGCTTATCAGTGGAGCAGTACTTCTGTCTCTTTGGAAATGTTACATGTTTTTCTTTTTCTCACTACACCTGACTAATGCTGTTAAAATGAACTATTAAAAGCTTGTACAATTTTACCTCTTCTTGCTGATCCAGCTTTGTCTTATTCTTCTCCACTGCTCTGTCAATGATAACCTGATCTCATAATTATCTTGTTTTCTGGATGTGTCAAGTATGGCTTTCTTGCTATTCAGTAAACAAGATCTTTCCAGACCTCAGGCAGAAATATGCTTCACATCCAGACTTCTCTATTTTTAAACTCCTATTGAGACCACCAGGATCTCCTGAAGTCCCTGAACAGAACTGCTTGAGAAAGTGCACTATAGTGGAGGAGTAATGAAGACAGAAATCTCAAGCCTGTTAGAAAACATGGTTTGGTTTTTTTGCCCCATTACTGTGCCTTTTGTATGTAAGGTGTGTGTTCACACATCTACCTTATCTCCTCACTGAGTACCAGAGGCTTTGTAAATGCTTCAGAAATATTACAAGTCAATGGCATTTTATAGACCTTGAACTGGAAAGGAGACATTACAACCTTGCTTTCTGTGCTCCAGAACATACTTCCTGGGCTAGATTTCTGGATTCTGTTTCTGAAGTCTATTAATATACTCAATCTAAGACCTACCAGTGGTTAAAAGAATTTTGACAAAATATTTTTGGTTGAAGACAGAGGTTTGAAATAGTGGAAATTACAGCCTCCCCATACTTCTAAACATTTTTATTTCCATTTCTAAAAGAAAAAAAAAATAAAAAAAAACCAACACTACCAACAATTGAAAGCAAAAGTTTCAAATTTCTCCAAACTTATGGAGATGGGGATTGTCAGAAAGACTGTAAATGCAGCCCCTTTGTGCCCTGTGTATAACAGTGCCATCCAAAGGTGACAGGAAACATTTGAAGGAATAGTGCTAATGCCAGTCGGTTTAGAAACTTCTAATATATGCCTTTTAAAAGCTGTGTCTCGTCTCTCAGTACTATGTCTGCTTTCCTTGGAGGTGAAAGGCCAGGGGATAATCTGCTGTACTGTGCCCTGGTTTGAGTTTCTGA
>WBNO01014357.1:0-37342 GCA_013400575.1 Peucedramus taeniatus | reverse complement strand
TATATATATACACACACACACAAAAGACTGGGTTGGACTTATCAAGAGAAAATCAGGTACCATATCCACAGTATTAAAAATACCAAAAAAAAACAACAACAAAAAGAGACCAAAAAAACCCCAACCAATGAACCAGAAAAAAACCCCACAAAAACAAAAAATAAAAACAAAAAAACCCAATCAAAAACAAAAAAACACCCACCAAAAAACAAGCAAATGAAAACAAACCAAAAAAAGCCCCACAAGCAGAACTTCACTCATTTAAACAAGAAGATGAGGTTCTGACTTATCCTATGCTGCCAAAAATAAATGCAAATCAAGACTTTTATTTATCTAGTTTGGAATTTTTACTATGTGTGGTCTACTGTGTGTAGTTCTACTGTGGTAGGACACGTAACTCTTTTATAAAATGAAAAAAAACCCTTCCTAATTCAATTTTCCTCCTAATTCAATTCAGAAATTTGCATTCAGTTCCCAGAAGTGTTCTATCTTTGAGCTTTAGGAAATGAAGAAAGTGTTTGAACTTTAGAAATTCCTTGCCTCATTAGTTTTAGCGGATGCACAATACAGTAATCATCACGAGTGCTGTAACACTCATGTAGCTGACATTTTATTAAAAAATGGAAATATACAGATGTGCTAATCCCTGCAAAGTGCACATGTATCACCACAGATGACTTTTTATTCTTAGGCCATGGTGACCAAGGGAACAAATGTGTGGGCATTAATGATTTCCCCTGCAGTGTGCTCCACTAGGTCATCACCAGCACATGGTGTTTATTCTGGTTGAATAAAATGCTCTGGGCAAGTAACATCAAAGAATCTGCAAGGTTGGTAGTTGGGGCTTTTCTGTTGTTCTAAAATGCACCCAAAGGATCATTACTATCTGTACCCATGGTTGTGTGAGACAGCCCCTGACTGGCAAAGTGTACAAGTTTGACTGATTTCTTATAGAACTGCTGTTGTGATTTTCAGACATGCTTCCCAACTTTTCATAAGATATACAGCAGGTATTAGTTATACTTAAGGATATCAGGTCTGTAAAAAGTGGAAACATAAGTAAAACAGAGGTGCTGACATTTTGTCTGACATTGTGGATGACACAAGCAGCCAGATCACTAAGTGAATAAACAGGGCTTTTTATTTTCCCTGCAGCTATGTGAGCTCTGGTTATTTCTGACACACCTGCAAAGCCTCTGTGGAGCTTAAGATAAGCGTCTCACAGAGAAAGTTTGACTTAAACATACATTTTGTGTGTGGGATCTGATTTTGGAAGAGATGGGCCAGCAGTACTATTAGAGAGCCATATCAAAGGACTGTGAGCTTGTATATTTACCAGTTAACATCAAACCCCTTGTTCATGAGGATGAAGTTTTGTGTGCACTCCTCATGAAAAGGGTACAGCTGCATATTAAGGCAGATAAAACCTGCATTTGGCTTCATATGCTCTCTATGTCTTAGGACATTTAGATTAAAAGAAAGAATCTCTGTTTTGTCCCATTGCCTGTTCCACAAGTAAAATCATCACCACGTTCATGAGGATAAGAGCAGCAGTTCCATGGCTTATAAGGAGCCTTTGGAAAATACTGGTATCAGTATGAATAAGATGCTGCTTCTGCTCAGAACCCTCAGCCCATGTGGTGCACTACTCTTTGCAGCATAATTTCTGGTCCAAGCAAGGGTAATGGGTTAAGGCCAGCTGAGAAACAGTTGTTTTTAATTCTTCTCCTTCTTAACTAGAGGCTGAAAGTTCCTTCCTTCACTGAAAGAATAAACAAAGCCAAAACCAGCTGAGGTATTCATGCTGCCTCTTTCTGAGTGTGCTAGAGAATGTACAGAAGAGCCTTCTTTCTTAGGAAAGATTATCACTCTAATATATCAAAAACTATTTGCTGTCAGACAACTTTTTCACCTCCCCAGTCATAAATGAAAAAAAATTTCCTTTAGATTTGAATAGTACAGAGAGACCAATTATTTTTGCTTGTAGTAGAAAGTGGAAGCACCTTCATGAATATCTTACTCAGCTCCAGTTCCTTCACTACCCAGAGGGAAGCAGGCTGTTTAATGTGATGATAGTTGACTAAACTTCATTTACCCAATAAAGCCTGTGGGAAGCAGTTGAGAGGTAAAGGTGCAAATGCTACTGATGCTAACCCTCTGCTCATCAGATAAAGATATCTGCCAGAAATGTCAAATAGGCAATTCCTTCATTTTCAAATTCTTTCCCTTCAGAATATGTTATGGGTATGGTCAGGATCTGGAAAAACAGGGAAAGGGGAAAGCCTAGAAATGGTGCTATTTGTTAAATCACAGCCCTGCAAATCACAAGCTGCCTGCTATTTGGTTTCCTCCTCACCTGTAAGGCTCTAAACTAAATGTCGGGTTTAGTTTCACCAAGAGTTTCACCTAGTGACAGTGAAGCCAGTGAGAGCTCTGCTATCATCACAGATCAACTATCATGCATAGGAGTACTTAATGTCACTAATTTAAAAACAAAACAAAACAAAAAAAATATGTCTCTTAGCTTTCCTTTGAAAACAGCATAGCAATGACCTCCCTCCACGAGAGGCAGGCAGTGTTGCCTGCAAGTCCAGGTTGTGACTGAAGATGAATAAGGAAAGAGAGGATTGGGCCAACAGCAATATTAATTTCCCAGCACTTCTACTGCTCTTCCAACATGTCTGTTATTAAGAACTTGGTATTTTCTTAACACATAGATAATGGGCAGTGGGTGTTTCTATGGTGACATATTTAGAACTCAAAGATTAATGGGTCATTTTACTATTTCCATTCTGATATCTCTATGCTGATGAAGGCTTGGCAATCTCACCATCCCATTAGTAATATTAAATACTGTGAACCTAGGGTTTAGGGAGATATAAACCATTTTAAAATTGAATGTGACCAATAAAATTCTCTCTGGGCAGTTTTCCAGTGCAAACACTCTCCAGCCTCACTATCAAAACGTGGTGAAGAAAAGAGCTACTAGACATTTCTTTCATAATTGAGAGTAAGGGATGTGAGTTTCTGGGGCAGCCTTTTACGAACAGATGAACATGCAGATATTTCCAGTTTCAAATAATATTGCAGCATGGATCAGAAATGTTTGGAGGAGCTTCATTTAGATTTTCCCATCGGTGTTGGTTTGAATCTTTGGCAAATGGAAGCCTCTCTGTTATATCACTCCATTCTGACAAACTCCTCTCCTCTCATCCATAAAAGATGGCATTTTTTTGTAAAAGAAAACTCAGGGTAAAGCCCAGCAAGCATGAAAAGAGCTGAATTAAGGCCTTGGTTGGGGCTTTTCTTTCACACGGAAACCTTTCTTTTACCAGTACAAGGCTAAGATGAGTTAATCACCAGCCTGATGAAGTCAATCCCTGTTCCAGTACACTTTCTCCAAGGTCATCCAATGAGTCAATGCATAAACTAAGCTAAGAACACAGGAATTGTGTCCTACAAGAGCAATAGTTCTACTATTTATCCAGGCTCTTGGTATTCCTAAAGCTTTTCTTTTTTACAGGGAGCATCAGCAGGCTGTTCAAACCAGGCAATTTTTGAGACCTCATGCAAGATAAGGTATGCAGCAAGTCAGCATCAACAGACAGGTGTGAGTGCTTCGGAGGCCTTTGGGAAGGGTTCAGAAATTCATCCAAGACTTATGATGAACTTTAATGTTTAAACATTTTCTCAAGAGAGGAAAAAAAATAATTCAAATCCCAAATGAATGGGACTAGAACATGACCCCAGGAAAGGTCATTAAAGCACAGAGGCACTTTTCCACTCTGTTTGGTTTAGACACTAGAATGCAATCAGGATGCCTGGCAGCTCTCCACTCTTACAAGCACCTTAGTAGCATTACAGCTAGATGTGTATATCCTACTGCCTTATGTCTCAGCCATAACAGGATCTTTTCTCTAGCCTGAATAAACAAAGCCTGATCTTTTCCCATATCACTTCTATTTCAGTAGAAGTAAAATGGTCTGGTTATTGGTCTTGACTCCAGTAAGTTGCTTCCTTCTATATATGGGCTGAGGCACACAAAATGCTGAGCTCTTTCGGAGCACAATTTGAACCTGGACTCAAGATGACACAAACAAAAGCACATTTGCTCAGACTTATTTTGTTGGGGGCACTTCCAAGAAAGCATGAATAGAAGAGCAAGAGTTTTGAAACAGCTGAGAGAGAACCCTGTGAAGCACTGATCACCACCAGCATCTGTAAGGTCTGAGGGGAAGGGTGAATATGTTGGGCATGGAGGTGAACTGGAGCTGGCTCAGCAGCTCAGCTGTGCTTAAATTTAAGTAGACAACATGTAACCTTTTCTTCTCCTTCTTACCTTCCCTTATAGTCACACAGGGCCTTCATATGAGTGAACAGTATTGTTGCACCTAGCCCTCAACAAATTTAACACCACTGATGAGAACCAGAGAACAAGGCACAACAAGAAATCTTCCACACAGACTCTAAGGCCACATACAGAAAACTGTAGCTTGAAGATTGTCACATTCTTCACAAAGAAGAAAAAGGTTCACAACAATATCAGCTTTAACAAAGGTAAGAAAAGCTTCAATCCCAAAGTATCTCCACAATAGTTGCCAGTCTGGAAAACCATTAGAATAAAACAAGGGACTATTGTGGACTTTACACATGGGTCCTTACTCACCTCTTTACCCAGATGACTGTCTAAATGTGAAGCTTTGAATGCTCAGATAGAGTTAAATATCAGTAAGTAGGGCTGATTCCCCAAACCTATAAAATTCCTCTCAGATGACCAGACATCCTCATGTCCAAAATGCCATTCCATAGGAAGGTCTTTTTACAGAGGCTTATGGGAAAGGGTGGGCCTGAGACGCAGAACTGCTCATCCCTCTCATCCACATATCCTTTCTCTAGGACACTCTGACACCCTCTGATGGTATCCCCTGGATTTAACCTATTCAGACAGCAGAGTAACCTGACTTGGCATCTGCTGTTGCCATTCAATAACAGTTTCCTCTCCCATCTCCATAAGTCATTGTTAAATGAGGACACGAACAAGGCAGCTTCCTATTTCTGTCCTCCTTGGTGACCCATAAACATGAATTGCTTTGATGGCTTTCAGCCCTTTTCCAGAAATAGGTGTCCCTAGCACTGGCTCTTCCCAGTCTCTTCCTGCCTTCTTTTAGAGCAGGCCTGTGAAGCCATGCTAGTGCTGTCCCTATACAGAGAAGAGACTGTGGGAGGTGAGACTTTCACTGCACACAGGAAGAGGACATATCAGAAGGCTTCTTACCTTACTCTTCCCTCCTAAGAACAAGAGTGCCCAGGAGGCAGGTAAGCTTGGTCACAGGTTAGACTCAGCTTGCTCTGCAAAATTTTCTCATAGCAGAACATATTTGATTTTAAAACTGCACAGTACACATGCTCAGCTGCCCACAAGTTGGCTGGGACTCAGGAAGTCCCAAAGCTGGGTTTAAAAATCTGTTCTCACAGCTTGAAAGTAATGCTCCTAAACCGAAGGACAGTGTCATATGGGGACTGATTAACAGAAGTTGGCCTCTGATTTTGGAACCTAATTACCTCGTATCAGTGAAGGTTAATTTCAGTTAAATAGATGATAGCAATATCCTTTTAGTCTGGGTAAGCTGATCTAAGATGAAGCTGCCAGTTCAGTGATTTAAAATTAGAGCAATGCTCTCCCTCCTTCAGGCCCCCCAGCATCATTCTTGTTACCACATGCTAACCCCGCTGCAATCTGATGCTGTACCCGATCAAGAATTGCTATGCTCAAGTGGGAGGCAATGAGAACACAAGCAACACTGCTACAAAAGTCAAACAGAATTTTCTTTATTGCAAAATAAAATGAAGAAGTATGAGGGTCTGTTTCTGTGGTATTGTGACGGCGCTGTGTGCAACTCCTATGTCCAACCCTTTCTTTGCAGGACAGGTATGTGCCCCTCTTGAGGAACTCCCCAAAGAAACCACAGTACAACAGTTGTGAGAGGTATCTGGAAAAGAGAAATAAGGAGACAGGCACAAAAGGCCTAATAGAGAATAAATATCCTTTCATTAAAATCAGATAGCTAAAGGAAGGGAAGAGAAACCCAAAGAGCACACTCCGACCAATTATTAATAATCCATCAAATAGAAAAGCAATTCCTTCTCAGACTTGTGGCAGTCTAATTCTCAAGGAAAGGTGGTCTGGTGTTCTTCTCCAGTGCATCAAAGCTCCCATTAGGGTTTGCACATCACTGCCTGGCCATGCCAAGTCTGCTCACATACAGGCAAAATAGCAATGTCACGGCTGGTGATCTGGCCCTTAAAACGCAGCAACTGAGTTTCAGCCAGAAGAATACAGAAGATTCTGTCCCTTGGGCCATTTGGGTGGTGCCTCACTGGAGAAAAATTATTTTCTTTTAAACATCAGTGTTCAGCATCCCCTATTTATGGGGACGGAATACAGCAGAGCTGTATATCTATGTTTCCTAGGTATATTAGACAAATATAACAAAGATTTCACTGGCTTTTATGGCCCCTTTCCAATTTTTGCTGTCTTGTTACATGACAGGTCTTAAATTCTCTGTAAGCTTTAAGCCAGAACAAACAGCTCCAGTGCACGAAAGGTGAAAAAGCAGTGACAGACTATGTCCCACACAGGGCTAGAACTGGAATCAGTAAAATGTCAGTCACATACCACTCATATGGAGTCAATTTCTGAGATAATACACATATCCAAAAAGCCCATTCAGCTTTTTAAATGATCAATAATAGAACTTTTAATGGTTACATCTAGTAACCCACTAGCAATCCTAGATAAAAAACTTCTCTTCCCCCCTTTTCCTACCTAAAACTTGTAAACCAAAAGCACTTTCTTTTATACGCTGCATAATTTTTAAAGATGTAATTTTACATTTCTCTGTACTGAGTGAATTCTATATCTTCAAAACAACTATTAATTTTTCTCTGCCCTAATGTTTTCCTCTTTGTCTAAACTTTTTCCCTAATTCCCCTTAAAATGCTCATTTGTGGATGCTTTCCTGTCACCTGGTATCACTCAAAATTTTACTATGTTCATCTTCAGCTCTGTTGACTCAGTTCTACTCTCCTGGAGATCTGAGCAGGATGATATATGCATTGCATCAGGAGAACAGTATAAAACTGTTTTGAGAGAAGAGCCAGATGGAGAAAGACATATGAATCCTGGGCATATGAGGACACACTTCCAGTATTGACCCTGAGGGGTTTCAAAACAGTTAATGCTGTCACTGGATTGAAAATTCTGTTTTATGCTAGTAGCACATAAAGCTCTTCACTCCTGTCTGTGGTTGCCTGCACCTTATCAATAAGTATTTACCATACATTTTTCACATAAATGACCTTAACACACTGAGTTCAGCATGCCCATTACTGCTTTGTGCTGCAAGATGTATCTGTTGTTTAATAAAACTGTTGTTAGCAGCAACCTGAGAAATGTGTGATCACATCCTTTCTGTTTGGACAGTGTGCTTTTCTTGCTTTGTGCTGTGGAAGCTGAAGGCCATAAAGCTAGGATGACTGACAAGGTTTTCCATGACTTACATCAGAAAATTTTAATCTGTGATCTACATTTTACCTCATTATACTTTGGTTTTGCAACTGTCTTCACTCCCAAATTGAAGTCCCTGCTCCCACCAAGAGGAAATGTGGCACTCTCTTCCCTGTATTATTTTAATGCCAAATGGAAGAGTTTTACGAGAGGAAGCAGCCAAAGCACTGTACATCTTCATCTAAAATAACATAACTCATACTAAAGCTTGGCAAAGTAGTCAGAAAGAAAAGGTTTTGCTTTCACCAAACTATCAGCTGAAAATTGGGTTCTTCTGAAAGCATCTTTGATGGGAAAATACTTTCATACCCAAAATGAAAGACAGGCTGGCCACAGGTATGGGCCATCAGCAGCACCAGAACTGTCAGCTAGACACAGAAGAGCCTTGGAGTGTAAATCCACTTAGTTTGGACAGCTTCCCCTATGACTAGTCCTCAGACAAGCCATATATCATGTGCATCTCTTGTGCATCTTGTACATGAGCAAGAGATGGGATAAGGACTTTAAAGAGTTAATAGGACCATTTAGGATACTATTTTTGGACTGCCCTTCCTGAGGAGACAGCAGATTTTCCCAGCATGTCAGTGACCTCCTCCTGCCTACACTTATCTATGGCTGCATATAAGACTCTGCTCAGGAGAGTTACCACTGGAGCCTTTAAAAAGCCCATAAACCCAAACACTACCTGGGAGATGGGACACTAAAAGGACAGGGTGAAGGGCTTTCTTAACTGATTCATCACTAAGACCGTTTTGCTATGTTCTAGTGACACACAATAATAAAATTTGCACAGTGCTGTTTTCTATCAGAGAAATTTATTGTTTGGGAAAGCTGCTGTGAGAATAGCTCTGAAGAGAGCTGCTCCTGTGAGCAGTGGCCACAGAAGTTGTGCTGTGCCCAAGCTCACTGCAGGCAGGGTGATGGTTGCCTCCTGCCTCTGTGGGGTGCAGGCAGACTCCAGCCAGTAGAAAACCAGGTGCTGCTTTTGAGAAGCTGTCTGGGATCAACTGATGGGGTAAAAATTAAGTAATTAAAGTAATCATCCAAGTACTTTCAGACATGAATGATTTTAAGACATGACACAAATGTGATGGTTCAAGTTGGAAAGTCCTGGGTTGTACCACAGCAAAGAACAATGACAAACATCAGCTCTCCATGGAGGAAGGACAAGAGATAGGAGTTCATCACAGTGTGACATTTTAAAATGTGCTTATGCTATTTCAGAGACCAATGTAAGAAAAATCTAGGCCCAGTTACTCTGTATTTCTGAAGATCATAATTCAAGCTCAGTTGAGCAGTTTTTAAATTCAGTTTCTACAGGATTTAACCAGTATTGTTCAGCAATCCTTTTGAATAGAAGTAGCCCTTTAAAAGATTTGAAGACTTGCTTGTTCATAAGGAAACAATTCTATCATTGCAAAATTCTACATATTGAATAAATCACACTGTTTGGTGATTCATTTGGCAATTTATCTGCATAACAGACACAAAAGACTTCCAGCTGACAACACACCTGGAGCTTCTCCTCTGCATCCCACAGTGGGTGGCAGTAGAGGGCTGGCAGACAGGGCAGAAGCAGCCTGAGTCACTGAGATGTTTATCTAGAACTTAGCAGATGTGGGTGACTTCTCATATTGTTTTGTCCCATTTAAAAGGAAAAAACCAAAAAGTTTTCTTGTAACTAAAACAAAAGAGACAAAACTGGTCGAGCAATAAATTCTTCTTCAGCACCCTGTCCAAAAGTGTTCTTGTACTATGTGTTCTTGTAGCAATATGCATAACAGACTCTGATTTGTTTGATGCTAAGTAGGAGTAGAGCTTGTAGAGGCTTGAAAGACATTGTACCTTCTATGTAATGGCAAGTATTTGCCTTTAAGCTACTTGCTGTTTGATGCAGCCTGCAAGGCATTCAGTCTTGAGAAGAAATGTTAGAGATCTCTGTGGTAGAAATTGTCTCAGTGTGGACAAATCAGCAGCAGTAGTTAGAAATCAGGTGGCTGCTACAGATGTTACAAAATTATAACCAGGTCCTTAGAGCATGGTATTGAAGTTTTAATGACAGCCATTCCCAAGACATCCCTAACTCAGAACACCTGCTAGAGAGAAACCTTAATTGGAGTCTGCATCCATCAAAGAAGAAGTCCTTAAAATTCAGCTTTGAGAAACTAAAAGCTAAGAGGTAACTGCGCTCTTACAAGTGCTTTCATGCTTTAATGGTTTTGTCCATTCAAACATTTTTGCTCCATCCCAAAAAATACCTGGATTCTCTCACCTCATGGGAAGCACAGTGGCAACCTTGTGATTTTTCCCAAAGGACGAGGTAAAACACGCAGCAATTTCCTCCTAATTCATCTTCCAACACAGGGACCCAACAGGCTACTTTGCAAGCACTCACAGTATTCAGATCCCTGTACTAAAAACTGACCTCAAACACAAGTAGCATGAAAGAATCCCTCAGACATCTCTCCTCTGCCCAAAACATGATGGCTGACCTAGGACTAGGCTGGCATAAAGGAAAACTGGTAGCTCAGTGAGCCACAGGAAGGTCAGTCAGGCTTTAAAACAGCCTTATATGAAGCTGACTCAAGTTTATCAACATTTTAATACATATTTCAGTGAATAATTTCCATATAATTTTCATTCTCATGTTTTCCAGAGCTTCTCATGTAATTTTGTTGTGGCTTTGTGGATTAAAAGTTTCTAAAATTACATGGAAAAGTAAAATTTTCCATCCCAAAAAACCCCAAATCTCCTATTGTAACTCCTCTTTTCTGGGGTGCACAATCAGCACTATAGAACTCATACTACAAAAACACAAGAAAATAGCAGAAATAGTAGAAATAAAAAGCATTAACTACCAAGCATTTAAAAAAAATCCACAAAGGAATATTAGGTTTACATTAAAAATATTTTTGTCAGTAAAAATCCATTAGAATACATTGCAGCTTGCACAGATTTGTGTCAATTAAATCCACTAGAATAAGAAAGGACTAGAATAAGAAAAGAAGTGCAATCTGATTTCACTAAACTTCTGTCTTTTAATGTGGATGTCTTATTTACACTAGTGGATTCATTCTTATCCCAGGACTGAGCACATCTTATTCTTCTTCTAAGTGTATAAAAATAGTTAACTGATCAGGAGAGAAAAAAAAAAAAGAAAAAAGGAGCATAATTTCTTTGAAATTCTGTAGGGCAGCTGTCAGTACCCATGCATCTGTTGAACACAGTTTTACTTCAAATGGTGCATTTGGAGGTGACTTTGTGGAACTCATGCTGTCACTGTCTCTGAAGGGAAAAGGAGGTTTAAAATTATTTGTATTCTGAGTGTTCCTCTGGATTTCAGTAATACAAGTCACAATCAAAATTTAACTCATTTATTAAGGTAAAAGCTTTGAAGATTGTGTTGTTGGGGGAGTTTCAGTTTGGTTTTTTCCCCTCCTCTTTCTCCTCCTTAGACTCTCATATTAAAGGTTTTGTTGTGAAAGGAATAAAAAGCAACTTCCAGTCTGTTGCTTGACTATTTAGGACAGATGTGCTGCCAAAGTCCAGCATACTTTTTTAACTGCTTACACATGTACTCCAGATGAGTTTATTGGTGAAACCTAGGTTTTATTCTTGGTCATATGACTATAAATTAAAAATACAATATAAAATAACATCTTCCTCCTACTCTTGCTTGTTAAATTAATCTACTAACTAAACTATTTTTCTTTCTTGCCTCTCTGTTTAAATTTGTCAACATAGGCTTAAAGTTCAAAGCTGATGGAGATAAGGAAATATTAAAGAGGAGTTTCAGTTAAGACTCAGTCAAACTGGATTAGAGATCAACTGATGATAAACAAGTTACAAATGGATGCTGTGAAAATGTCTCTATTATTAAGCTGTCTCACAATGGCAGGATCCTTGTCATTTGACAATGTAAGGGATCTCAGGCTCTCCTCTTTCTGGAGCTGCTGCAACCTTGCAAACTTTGTGCTCAGTAAAAAAGGAGTAAGTTTTTTTTAAAACTAAACAATGGATAAAATTTATTTGCAGTGCAGTTCCATTTACTTGTCTGAAGTCAGCATAGTAATGAATTGCAACCATATACTTCACCCAGAGGATTTACTGAGTGAAACTGAACAGGTGGCTCCAAAAGAGGTCATGTAAGACAGGAAAGACCACATGGTATTGCAAACTCAACCATGGTCTCCTCAGACTACTGTGTGCACATACCTGGTAACACAGAAATATCTCCTTGAAATTAGCTCTGGGAGTTTAGTCAAAACATCAGTTGTAATTAATCCTCTCAACAATGTGTGTAGGTATACTGAATTCTATTTCACTTGAAGAGTTTCACCAGTGTCCTTCAGACACATAGACCTGAGTTGAAACAGAAGTTGCATTCTTAAGACAAAAAGAGATTGTTTAAATTATATGAGATGTGCTGGCAGGAATTCATGTGTGGTCATCCTGAATTTATTAAAGAAGATGGATCCATGATGTGCCATGATTTTTTTTAAGACACGGTTCAGGAAAGCTGCTAGAGGCTGGTTTCATCTCTCCTGTACCTTGTGCTCTGAATTGTTTAATCTAAATTTAGAACAAATCCCATCATTTTCATTGCCTTCAAGAACTCACAAATCACAAAAACAATAAAAAGAAACTCAGAAACAATTACATGAGATTTTCATGGGTGTAGCAAGAGAACAAGGCACAGACTCTCTCTTCCTGAGGGAACATCTAATTCCTGGGTTGGCCCAAAGAACAATAGGTATGTGCAGAATTTTGGGGAACTGGAAACAGAAGTTACACCACAAAAAAGTGCACAGTGGCAGAATAGAATATTGGAGCTTTATTCTTCAGGAACATTTACATGTGACTATTGAAATGTCAGCTACTTTTCCGACTGTTAACCATCGATGACATTTAAGTAAAAATAAATTATATTGATATCTTTATAATGAAGTCACGATTAAACTTTAATGAAAAGCTCAACATCTACCAGCAGAATGTATTTTTTGCATGGGTCACCCACATCAAAGATAGCATATTCCATTACAGAGATAATATTTTAAAAATAATTTCCTGGATTCACATCCTTCCAACAGATGATTCAGGAGGGAAGAAAAATTATAGAGTTCAGTCTTGACAAGGGCAGAGCACTAGTCTTGCTTGCACTAATACTGCTGTTTGAGGAACAGGTTAAATTGTGGAGGAGGACTGAGAAACAGGCTAGTCAGAAGAAAGAGAAAGCTTGTTCCAAGAGAGTACGTGTTTTAGATGTGTCAAAATCAAATGCCTAATTAAGACAATAATTCAAATTAGAACCAGCTGGTAGTTTAACATTCTTCAAACCTTTATTCAGCAAAAGTTTTCAGTGTTTGCCTGGTTTGAGTCTCACCAAAGTCAATTAAAAGTCAAAGAGCAGTTCAGAAAGTTTTAAAACTGAGTAATTTTCCCCATTTTTTTAAGATTTCTGAGGCTTTGGTCTGGTGTTAGCCAGCTCAGTCCTGCGCAAAAGTTTTGTCCAACAACACCAAACTACAATTACTTTTGGTACAGCCCATGTATAAGTGCAGTAGCACAATACATAGGGTAAGGTTTTGACCCTGTGAATCATCCGACTCAAATTTTGGTGACAAGAGTCACCATTCAGGTGGAAGAAATCCTTTCTGTGGAGACCCAATCACTTTAAAAGGTTCTTCCTTATTTGTTTACGGACCAACATTTCCCTTTTTGGGACCTTTTTTCCCTTTTAAAATTTCTATATAATCTCAACTGATACAATTGTTTCAGATTATGCAGTTTATTTTGTTTCTATGACAACCTGAGGACAAGAGTTCCAGTGATTAATTACACATCCTGGAGCAGGATCCTAAACTTCTGGCATTGCCCAAGCTGGCCCTATTTCCATCAGTTCAGAACTCTTTCCCACATCAGAACAACAACCTTCTTCATTCCAGAGACTCCCTAAGCCCAGGAAGAGGAGAAGGCAAGCAGTTCTACAAAACTACCCTCCAAAAGTCTTAGTGTTAGTGTACAGTAGAAAGTCTCTAACAGAACCCTTCATGAGAGCTTTCAAGTAAGTCACGGATTCTTTTCCCTTAACAATTGCCAAGGACAAAATTCAAGACAGTCACAGAAGAACTAAAGTAGTTGCTGTCACTAGCAATAAACTCCAGAAACTTCAGCAGAAACTTAAAAGCTCTCATACTACTATAGAATAATAATTGGAATTCCCTTCTGCTCTCTCAGACCACATAAAGTCCATTGCAACCTCTTCAGGTTTTATTTTTGGCTTCAAACGTCATGAAGAAGGATTTGTGGTGATTTTCTGAAATTGCTAACTTGCCAGAAATTTAGACGTATCCTCTGGTTATCTCAAGCAGTTTGGACATATCCTTAGGAATGTAGACATTTTTGTTCTGGAAAGGTTTTATTGCTGCTATTTTTGAGATATTTTGTAATTGCTGCAAAGTTGTTCTGTTATATTCTTTCCCCTGCTGCATTCCAAACAAAGGGTTATTGATGAATCTTTTTGATGCACACAGGTTGCCATCATCTCATAGTATGAGATAGTGGATGTAGCTTGTGGAATATTGTGTTATATATTTGGAAAATAAATCACACTCCAAGTTCCTTAATGTATATTTCACATTGAAGATTGTGTGTCTTACATCTTCTTTTAAAAACTTAGTCAAGATCTGCAAATACTCTTAGCAAAAGGGGAAAAACATTTGGGAGAGGTAAAAATCCTTCTCAGCCTGTTTGTATGAATTTTCTGAGTGACAATCTGAAACCCATCAAATTACTTGCTTTCCCATGAGACTGAGATCCTTAGAAGCATAATCTATTCTGAGACCAGTGAGCAAGGAAGAAAATAACCTTGCAGTATCCTTTAAGCCTTATCCAAACAAGAGTCAGGATTTTTTTTAAGTGACTAATGACTCTAGGTGCCTTGAGGCTCCATAAAGAGGTCTGATTTCCAGGGCTTAAGGTGTTGCCTGAAAATAGCAGCCTTGCTGGTGCCTCATGTTAGCCAATCTAGTATAGAGAGGCACCACAACTCACTAGACTTTTTCCTTTCATCAACTTCTATTGTAACCTACTGATGATACTGAGTGTGAAACAACCTACAACCTTCCCACTTCAGAGACTCCTCCATGTTTCCTCTCCTACACAAGACTGAAATATCTGTCCTGGTTGTTTGAATCAAAATGGAGTAATTCAGTTTGGCAGACAGAGAAATCTTGGAGACTCTCATGGCTGAGACGTTCTCTACTTCCAAATCCCAAATGGGAAGAGAAGAAAATGAAGTGCTTTGCCCCTTTAGATGTCAAAGATAACCTCCAAGTTGTAAAACAATCAACTCACATGTTATAGAGACCTCAAGCAGACAGACTAAAGCAAAAACAACCAAGGTGCTAATTTCAGCAATCGATCTCCAAGCCAGGATTCACTTCAAAGGATACTCATGATCATTTGAGTGTTAACATTTCCAAACAACTAGTATAAAAAGAAATATCCTGTACTGGGTTAAGTGACTTTTTTAAAGGAGCATAACTCATTCCGACTGATATACCAGGGAACATATGTTAAAAATCAGACTCTCTGCAGCATAGGAACTTTTACAATTAAAATAATGAAAGTCTACCCTCTAGGGTAAAAATGAATATGCCTTTACCAATGATACAAAACAGCAGTGCACCATTTAGAAGCAGAAAACTCCACTGTATTTTGAACAGCACCCCCAGACCACCTTCAAGAAGGAATCCTTGCCCACTAAGATTTCACTCCCAGTGGGCTCATCCCTTTGTGCCTTAGAGTTTTGTTCCCAACCATTATGCTGTAGATGGCTTAGGACAGCACTAGGCATGGATAGTTTCACTGAAGATATTTCCTGTGGAGGACAGGAGATGAGAGACATTGCAACTGGAAGCATTTACGGCATAGAAATTCATATACATTGGCCAAAGTAGCATGGTCTCCTGCTTTCTCTCTAACTGTAGAATTAGGATACCACGTGTTGCAACTGAAATAAAGGGAAATATACCCCTGTCTGCAGCAGACCAGAGTCTATCTGTCCTGGGTGATGTTGTAGGTTTAAAGATAGCCATTATGTGTGAACCACTCATATTCTGACTACCTATATAGTTTATTTTGCTTGTCACAGACATGCATACCTGGCAGGTCAGAGAAAGAAGCCTGGGAAGACAGTAAGAATGTTATCCACTAGTAGGTCAGCATTTGTCCACCGTTTTTTTAGCCTGTCTGCTTTTCTGCAGCTGAGCCTTCCATGCTAGAGAGTCTGTGCAGTCAGACCAGGGAACAGACACTGGGCTGTATTCCTGCCAAACCCCACTGATAAGGGCATGTCCACACCAACCTGGGAAGAGGCCATTTCTGTGGTTTCAGACCCAGTGACTACTCATCGCTCAAAACTCTTGCCTTGAGGCAGGTCATATTTTCAGGCACCTTGGGAAGTTACTACCTCCCCAGGAACCCAGTCTTCCAGGCCAGTGTGGAATATTTAAGCTCTCTGTTCAACTGCAATGTTAATGGCAATTTGCTAGGGCTCAATGTTAGTGGCTCACATGCAGTGGCAAACCACAGGATCCCTTGTAAGACAGCATGGCTGCCTAAGTTATATTCCATCTGTCCATTGTGGATTCCCAGCAAAGACAAAATAACTGCTATACGAGCTCTCAGCTCACTTCAGAAGGAAGCGGAACAATTTCAAATCAAGAGGCAACTGAACTGACCCTGTTCTTCTCAGCTGTGATTTTCTGATTGATAGTGCAAACTCTACATGTCGACCATGTAAAATTACTTCTCTCTCTATGTTGTTAAGATTGGTCAGTCAGAACTTCTTTAAGTTGCTAGTCTCAAACAAACATTTTGTAATGTGGTAGTGTTCAGTCTGAGATTTTTTTCCATCTTAGCATGCGCTTGTTCTGCTGAACACTATGCCAGAATTTCTGAATATTTCTTTTAAAGAATGTTAAGGCAGATAGGTAAGCCTTGGACCTCTAGACAAGAAATTTATTTCTTGGATATGTGTTAAGTTGCATCCACAGCCTGTTATATATAATATTTCATTGCTGACTGTCATTGTCAGGTGACCGTCAGTTCCAATATGGCTGGTCATTACAAGCTCTAATTTGCTTCAGTCCCAGGGAGGATGAAGAGACCACAAAACTAATAATCTATGGGTTCCATCACAAACAGCTACAGCTGAAAACTCTTTGCAGACTGCCCATAAAAGATTTGTGTGGCTCCAGTGGCCAAAAAAAAGGTGCACATTTGGACCTCTTGGACGGATTTATGTTGGATTCCCACAAGAGGTTTTCCATGTGAACCTGGTTCCCATGGCACTATTAGATGCAACGTCATGTCTGCATGGAAGTCTCTTCCCTTGCCATTTCCTCTAGATTGAATGGCAATACAAACTGCCATGTTATGTTTCCCCCTTATAACAACTCAAGGACTTCAGTTCCTTAATGTAAAAATAGTGATGGCATCTGTGTATCAGCTGGATGTTAGCAATCAGATGTCACACACTTGTGAAGAACCCTGCCTCACATATTTGTTCTTATATGGTTTGTACTCTGTGAAACATTAAGAGAGGAGAAGGGAGTTTGTCTTGCCCACCTTTGAGCTGCACTGATCAGTTGTACACAAGAATTCAGAGTGCAACGAACATGCATTTCAAACTATGTTCAATCCTCCTGCTATGTTGCACCAAGAAACAACACAAGCAAGATGCTTTGTTGACTTGGCAGATGGGCTTTGCACACCAGGGCAGCAGAGCTTTGCTGGCAGAATCTGGTGCCACCCAGCAGACAAGAGCTTAGTGCCTTCCAACACAACCTTTCATTCACCTGCAGCCAGCAAAAAGAATCACAGAATCACAGAACATTCTGAGTTGGAAGGAACCCACAAGGATCATCAAGTGACCACCTTTGCTTCCTTTCCTAGGAATCCCACAAGTCTGGAATCAATGCAGGAGGAAGACGAATTAAGGCCATGATGATTGTGTAACAAAAACCACAGACATAAAGGTCAGAGCAGACTTGAGAAAAAAAACACATCCACCTAATAGAAGAGTCAATTAGGCTGGCCATGCCCTCACTATTTTAACAACACAGAATTAAACATGACTACATTAAAAATGTTCAGTTGAAAACTGCAAATGAATGTAACTGAACTCAAGGTCCTTGTACTTCTCCACTCTCATCTTCTTTTTCACTGTCATCTCTTCTCCCTTCCTTCCTCCCTTCCTAGTCAGCATTTTTGAAGTTTATATCATACTCAACTCTGGAATTTCAGTAATGCGCTTGGAAGTTGCTCCTAGAGGACAAAATTTATTCTTTCATGTGAGTTATTTTTTGTTTCATTCTTGAACAGGCATTTCTTGGAAGCGCAAGTACTCACAGAACTGTAGCACATGGCAATCATGTAAATATTAATATTCACACAGCACTGAAGATTACAAGATAATTAGAAGCTATATAACCATGTAACTCAGTTTATAAAGAGTATGACAGTTATAGGACCAAATTTTGTCTTTCTTCCAGGCCTGACTCCTTGGAATCTCTTTTTTCCTCTTTGTTTATGAGGAATTAATCATTTGGAACCTGATCCAAAAAGCTCTAGGGTCAATGCAAGCCCATTGACTGCAGCAGAATTTGGTCTTCGATTAAGTAAACTCTTTTGAGACCTTGGCAGCTCAGACCTCAAGAACATTACCAGCCTCCTGGTACCCCATCCCTCAGCAGCATCAAAGAGAGTTGTCAGAAAACTTCCATATGGGATTCACTCTTGGAACAGATAAGAGGGTCGGGCAAAGCCCTTCATTTGGAGAGAGGACATGCATGTCCTCAAGCACATTAGGTCACGAACTGCCAGAGCCTCATTAGACTACAATGTCTGAGGGTCCACTGCCCAGCTCTGCTCCCACCTGGTAGCACCAGGCCAGGACCTGGCCAACAGTGACACATCTCCCCAGAGGAGCAGAGGGTCTGTGGGGCCGTGCTGTAGACAACTCTCCACAAAAGGAACCTGGAGTGAGAGTTGTGAAACAAGGCTTGGCAAGCATAGCAACAGGAAAGAGTCTTTCCAGCTTCCCCCTCTCCTCCCCAGCCACCACTTTTGATCAGACATTGCTTTTCTGTAGCATTTATTTCTCTTTCTGGCTTGCACACAGTTATGAAGTCAAACAAACAAATTACCCATCAGAATACAGCCCTTGATGGATTTAGAACCTGTTGCTTTGTGGGAGCCATTTACATTCAATCTCTGTTTTTGCAGATTTATTGCTTTAATTGTTTTCCTTCAAGCTGTAGAAGGGCAGCAAGCATTATGATAAAGAGATGCCAATGGACAAGTTTTCTGACACATATTTTAGGAGTCCTTGACAGAACCCAACTGTGAACAGAGTACATCCATTACTGAAAAAAAAATAGATGTGTTTTAGACTAGAAGAAAATTGACTGGTAAATAGCAAACAACAAGTATTTAATACTGGGCTATTTTTTTCTCTTAGAAATCATAGAAAGTCAGTCCTCAGTTAATTATGTTCACAGGGGGGCATTTCAGAGATGTTCACAGAGCAACTGCATCACTGTGCTTGAACAATGAGACCTCAAATAACATTTTATGGTATTCCCCCAAAACCAAAAGTACCTACCTGAATACCTTTTTACCAAGTACTTTCTGTGTGCACATGTCTAGTAAATCCCAGAAAAGTTACAGTGAGTCTTTTGAAGTGAAAGTGCTTCTCAGGTAAATACATGTGCTTTAAGTGCTTATTACCACAGGATGTTCTGAAGTTGTCTCCATCCCATAGTTCTGGGAGACTGGATTGAAACAGATCCTTTTTAAAGCTAGTATGTCATCATCACAATATTGCTAGTATGTCACCATCAGAATATCCAAAATAAAGCAATTCATAAGGTGAATTTTAAGTTGTACACATTTCACAGTGACTCAGTTATGTCTTCTTTCTTCCTATGCCCATATACACCTTGTGCCCTGGGGCTGAGGTTTCACAATACCACCGTGTCCCAGCAGCTTATTCCCCACACCCTGTGTTGCTCCTCCCTGACTATTTGCACGCTCTCCAGAACAAGCTGGCTCATGTTTTGGGCAAAATTTCTTCAGTAATCAGTGTTTGACCTCCAACTACTTTGTGAATTAGTTTGAGTTACATGTGTAAATAGATAATTTAAAAGCTACTATTTACTGTTAAAATACAAATTGTGAAGGCTTTCTCCTAAACACTTAGACAACCTTGTATGTATCCACTGAAGGATGAATTCCAAAACACTACCACTGACTGGAATCTAGTATGTGTTTTTTGCAGTCATTTTTAAGGCCAATATATCATTCATTTGCATTAGTTTTCACTAATAGCAGTCCCTCACTAATCCCTGAAACTAAAGACACAAAGCAGGCTGAACTGAATTTTGGCTTTGATACTGAATTAAGGTAAAGAAAATGGTTTGCTCTTATGAATTTCTACTGCTTATTTGCAATATAAATATTTTATTTGCATGTAAAACATCAAGAGTCAGCTTAATAATTACTGACTGTTCAATGCTAAGGGAAGAAGTTATGCAAGTTACCTCCATGCTCCATGCTCACTAATTTTGCCTGTATCAGGAAGTCACACAGAGACAGACAAGAGATGGCCATGGAAGACAGCTCTCTGAGGCTTTCGAGCAGTGCTGGAGCTGCAGAAACAGCAGTAGTCAGAGCTTTGAAGAAGCAGTAGTTGAATTTCACATACATAAATTCAACACAGTAGTGCATTTTCTCTGGAGTGTCCGTAGTTGCATGTTCTTCTGAACAGCAATATGTCTGCATTTTATGAAAAAATGGAAAAGATTCTATTCTAAATCTAAAAATTAGGCTCCATCCTGTCAAAAAGATGCTCTGCATTCTTCTAAAAACTATACTGCAGTACATATCCAGTGAGGCACAGCAGGTCATTTCTACAAACTTTTAATTGTATGAGTATATGAGTAATTGAAGTCAGTCAATGCCAACAGCCATAGGAAAAAAAACTCTTACTTCAACTGAGAAGAGAGATATTTTATGTTCAAATCTTACAGCAGAAGAAAAGAGGGATACAGCCTTGCATTTGGAAAACAAGTCACAACTTTACACCACATAAGGTCAGTCCCAGCTCCTGAGTCCATCAGGACACATGGCAAAGAATATCAGAATGAGATTTGGGCAACGAAGTATCAATGGACATTTTCATCAAATACTCAAAAAGTTGAAAATACAATAAAATATCTCCCAGAATGTACATTAAAACCATGAGCGAGCCAAACTGTTTCTTTATCTTGATTTCTTATGTGTCCTAGTATATATTAGGCACATCCAACTAACAGGAAAATAATTCAATTTGACTGTGGATTTGGAAAGCAGATTTTTTAAAATGTCATATATACTCTTTCTGATGATTTTCCTAATATTCAGTGCAGCTGTCTCATGGCAGCAGACAGGATGATCCAATACTTCACCCCAATTTTCCAGCAAATTTTCCAGGATGCTTGCATGAGGGCTCTGTCCCTTCATGTTCAAGTCTGTAACAGACTCTCTTGATGACACCCAGACACAAAAAGAAAGCTTTCTGTTTATATCAGCTCTAAAACCAGTACAAAACTACCTTTTCTATTGCATTGTCCCTTATCTTACTCAACCTTGTACTTTCAGATGTCCATCCATAAATCACTTAAGAAATAATTATCTCCAATTGCAGCCTGTCATTTATGAAAAATCACACCATTGCACTTGTTTGACAGAAAAAAGATTAGCTCCTAGTTTGATTAAAAGTGAATGCTAGAGCATCTTTTGAGCGTTAAATTTGGTGTGGCCAAGTGTGTCATAACCTTTGTTTCTCCATGAGGTTGATTATCCCCATGCCTAGTCCCAATCACAAGCTAGACATCATCATTGTCACTGAGCCCATTCATGAATTCAGAGCTAGTGCATTTATCACTATAGAAGTTGGCAGGAATTTCAAAGGCACAGAGGGTGAAAACTGTGAATCATAGAAACATGGACACTGCCAGGTCTGACACCAAAGGAAAGCTCTAAGGCTACAGCTCCCATCTGAGCACTAATAGGCCCATGGAGGACATATCATTAAGCTAGCTCTGCCTGGAGGTGAAGGGAAGAATGACAAGGAAAAAAGTCACCAGGAGGGAGCTGATCCCTTCAATCAGGACCAAGCTGGCCCTGGAAGGTTCTCCCCAAGCTGCAGATGCAAAAGACAGAAAAACCCTGGAAGGTTTTTGAGCAAGGACAAGTCAGTGAAACCCAAAAGATTCTGTTAGATTTGAGCTTGCTATGATTAGATTAAGTGTTCTCTTTCTGTAATTTCTTCGTTTACCTCTTTTATAAACATTTTTAACTGTGTTGCCTATATTGGACGCTGTAAGTACTTCTCCTGGCATACTTCCCAAAACTCTCCTTTAATTTAAACCAGGCTAAGGTAGCTGGGTAAGATCAAAGTGGTTTTCATCAAGACTGGTGAATTTAAAAACATGAGTATTGAGAAACTGTCTCATGTATCCAGCTCCCCAACATACATCGAGAGAGTCAAAGAGTAAAGGACCTGCCTTTACAGAATCTTCATGAGCTGACAGAAGACTTGGCCCTGCTAGGAAAGAGAAATAATCCTGTGAACCTAGCCTTCCCTGGCACACAGCAAGGTGGTGGGAAGCAGTCCCGTGCACAAGGAGCCTCCAGGAAATTTTTCTAAAGGAAAAGCATTTTTATTTTCCATGATTGCACGTGGCAGACAGCATTAGACAGTTTGGCAGACCTGCCACTCTCAGAAGTCACACAACTCTCTTTATTTCCAAAACCAACCCTGGAAAATTAGTGCAGCTGAAAAAAAAGCCTGGGAAGGTTCTGAGTGTGCAAAACCTGTAGTTTCACAGTTCAGCCTCAAATTCAAGCCACTGTTGTGTTAGAGTGGCATGATACCTGTTTCAGTAGATTTTTGCTCTTAAGGTTTTCAAATAGGGCTTTAAAGTTAAAAAATAATCTGTTCATGCAGTTGTGTTTGATCTGTATGTTGGATTCACGTGGACAGGTCCCCTCTTTTAGAAAGAGCAAAATTCTTTGATCACAGAGTTAGGTTTTGGAGTGTATTTAAGTCAGAATGCTCCATTTAAAGTAGGATTCACAAGACACTATCACAATGCTAACAAAGTTCATTGCTACTTGTAATCTTTTTTTCGCTTTAAGAACCAGTGAAGAATGAGGCTTGTGCCAAGTGCCACACCCAGAGACCAGCAGGCTGGCTCCCCAGAAGAAGCTAATTGAACAGAGACCTAGTGGTGGGAAACTCACAAGCCCTTGGAAAGCTCAATGCACATAAAACAGAGGCTCCTGGGTATTGGAGTGGCAGATTGGTCAGAAGGTTTGGGCAATGAAAGGAAGAAAGATGGGGTAAAATATGGTAGGCAAAGAGATAAGAGTGAAGTGACACACAGTTGAAGAAGCTGAACAAAAGGGAATGGGAGGATGGACATAAACAGACAGACAGCATGGCTAGCTGCAGTCCAGGCAAAATTCTGTGGAGCCTCCGAATGCCAGAAGTCCTGGGCTGTGGCTGGCTCCAGTCTCTGGCCAATTCCTCTGCAGACTTCCCCATGGGCCACACAGTGGAGTGGGGAGGAGGAGGCACCTGGGCAGGGCTCTCCCCTGCACACCTCTGAGTTCAGAAGGTTGCTGGCAAGCTCCATTTCTCCCCTTCCCCTCCCTCCGTGCAGCAGGCCCAGATTTGGCTGCCTTCACAGCTGCAGCTGTTCCTACCAGCTGGAATCAACCGTCCTGGCCCTGTTCCAGCTCAAAAGCAATTACATTCTTGCAAGTGGATATTGCAACTTCCTGTCCTAAACAATCATGTACTGTTCCTCTGCACTTTTAACCAGCTGCTGCCTTGTACTCAGAGATGGCTGCAGGCACAGGGGTGGGACCCTGGAAGAAAGGTGATGGTGTATCAAGAGGAGATCATTCCTTTGTAGGTTCACCTGCAGCTTAGAAAGGTCAGGGAGTGCTTCCTGATGTGATGGCTCTGAATATCTGTATATAGCTCTCAGTGCTCCAGCAACATATAATGATATTACCTGGGCTAGACAGTGCAGGAGAAGAGTGCTTTTTCTTGGCTCAAATCTTCCAGGAGAAATCTTCCTCTATGCCTGAACTTCATAAAACAAGGCATCTCCAAGAATTTTGGCAAGAACTACCTTGCCTTTGCCAAGCATCTAAAACCAGAGTCTGGCCCAAAGGAAAGGAAAAGGAGTTTTGTAAAATGCCTTAGTGAAAAAATTGATTAAGGCATCCAAATGATAAGTGGGATTACTGGTCCCAGACTAACATACCTACTTATCTGCATCTGGTTTTCTAAAATGGTTCTCCTTAATCTCCAGCTTCTCCAAGATTATTTTTACATTCTAACTTTGCTATATAAGCAGCATGGATCTGAAGTGATCATAAGGCTTTTTATTTCTGTAACTTTTTCCACACCTGAGCTTTTCAGATGCATGGATTCCACCTCTTAGAGGAAAGTGCTCACACATTGATTAACGTAAGCACAGCACAGAGTAGCACAGAGTGAGGCCAAGTACCTGAAAGACAGAGTAAACACATGGGGAAGCTGGGAACCAGGCTCCCAAGTAAAAGGCTGTGAGCACACTGTAAAAGGTCAGAAGGATTTTGGGGATAGAAATTCCCACTCAGACAGGCACCATCTCCTGTAACAATACGCAGATCCACACCGACTAGTCAGGACAGTTAAACCCCTCATTTCATCTAAGAATAATTGACTATACATTCAGGGAGTGAGGGCTTTTAAACATTGCTGATTCTTGCCTCCTTAGTTCCTGGTGCCTGAACCTTGGTGTCTGTAGTTAGTGGCCTGTTGATGTGCCTGTGAATTACTTGTACCCCCACGTCAATGAGACAAAACAAGTCAGCCACAATTGCGTTGAAAAACTGCACAGGGGTCCTACCCTAGGTCCATCACAGCCCCTCATCTTGACATCATTCTTTTGTCAGGCTCTGTTTTCAAGATACTGCTGAGCACTTGGACGTTTCATGGTCTCAAACAATGTTTTTAGTCCTGGTGGTGGAAATATCAAATATTCTGTTAACAGAACACTCCCTTAACATGACTAAAAAAGCCTGATATATATTCTCTGAAATTCTGAAAGTGCAGTTAACGTTATTTCCCATGCACTTTAATAGAGCAATATAAAGTGATGCACCAACAAAATAAGCATTGGGGGGGGGTGGTGTGTGTGTGGAATTAAACAAACAGTCACATGGTCTTTCCACCTAGTGTTTTAGATTTGTGATAGGCTGTGTCTTGGCTGACAGCCAGGCGGTCCTAAATATAATGTAAAACCAAATATTTAAGTCTAAGTCTGAACAGACAGGATTTTTTGATTGGTTTTGCATTAGGATTTTCTCCTTTTTTTAACACATTTCTTTCAAGTGCTACAAAGGCGGCTGCAGATGCAGCAATTGATAAATTTCTCCTCCAAAGGAAGTATTATATGCTCTGGATTCCCAAGGTAATGCTACAAGAGAGCAAGTACTAAATACTATGACGCATGGATTTGAGTGCCATAATTTATAAAAATGTCTCAAAGTGTTGTACAGAACAGAAAAGCATGCAGATAAATCATAGAAACATATACACTAGGTGTAGTATATTTTCAGCATGTGCTGTCTGCCAGTTTGTAACATATACACCTGCACAGGGGAGTGCTAGAAAGCAATACATTCAATATTATTTATTACCTATTGTATCACAAAGCTGTCTTTATCTGCATGTATCACTTGAATACTCTGCTTTGCACAACTGTACTCTGTTACTCACAGTTATCTCTCATGTATGACATTACCTGAGCAAGGCCACAGGGACGCTGAAAAAAAAAAATTAACCAGGATATCTTACTGAATTTCCACAACATCCCAATCTCACATGGGATTCTGATTTTTTATCTTTTAATTTTGTCTCACAGAACTGCCTTCTCCAGTTTTCCCCCCTGCTAGCTTTGTGCTAGATGATTCCCAGCCTATCGGAAGAAGGGGATCACCTAACTTGTCCCTTCAATAAGCAATTCTTGTTCTTCTTGCAGCTCTGTGCACAGGCTCAGAACTGAGCCCTCTGGTACGAGAAGACAAACTTACTACATAAAAAACCCCCACTTCCTTGCACTAGTGAGTAAAAGAGTGGATCTCCAAGGGTCTGCAATAACCAAAATCAAATAGATCCCTAATCCTAAGATAGGAATGAGGAAATTTCTGAGGAAATACTGACATGCAAAGACTGCTTGTGATGGAACCAGGAAATTCAGCATCAACTCTACAATCATCACTGGAAACTTCTTTGGTTTTTGGTTTTTTTTTTGATTTTTTTTGTTTTGTTTTGTTTTGTTTTTTGTTTTGTTTTGTTTTGTTTTGGGTTTTTTTGTTTTGTTTTGTTTTGTTTTGTTTTGTTTTGTTTTGTTTTGTTTTGTTTTGTTTCTTTCTTTAATTAGAAAGCTTTGGGCTTTTTTTAAACTTGAAGTACCGGGAAATTATAATGAACCAAATAGAATGTTCTTCAATTTTTTTTCACACTGGTTTCACACTCTAACGCCACGTCCAACACGATAATATTACCACCTTGATTTTTAATCTCCTCCCAACCTTCTTTCTCACAAAAATAATCCTGGTCTCTTCTATCACTCTAATAGCATGTTTCCTATCTTCATCTCGTGCACATCTTTTTCTTGCCTATTGGAAGTTTTCTCAGAGCTTAGAGTGTGATCTAGTCTAACCTTTTTAGTTGTCCAAGTCCTGTTAATCAAAGAAAAATAATTATCAAGTTATCACAAAAATCAAGACAATTCCCATAGTCGTGAAAGGAATTCCTCCTTTTTTTACTATCCTCTCCACCTTCCCTGTCCCTTGTTCTCCATAGCAATGGTCACACTGACTGAAGAGCTTTGGATTTGTTTTTGCACTGGCACATCTCTTGCACTCAGTTATTGGATGCCCCATTATCTTGGGAATTTAGATTGTCTTTATTAATTGCCCATTAGTAACAACACATCGTGTTGATTAAAAGTTTAAAGAAAACAAACAGCTCCCATTAGTTTTTAAAACTTTTCTCTGAGTGTCATATTTAGGTAGTTCCTCGGGGACTGCTCTTCAAAGTCTGGACCATTTTGCTGGTAAGAGTCTGCTACAACAAACCAAGCATCCAGCTGAGTAGAAAAGGATTTAGTGGGTCTGTGAACCTGCCTAAGTAGGCAGATGCTCTCTTCCTGTCTACTCTTGCAGGACATTTTATTTTTTCCCCACAAAATCTGACGACCATAAAAGAAGGTTTAGGACATGACTCCTTCCAGGGTTATGCAGCTGTGTTAAATCTATTAAACAGTGTCTAGGATCTCTGTGCCTTATCATAAACCAGTAAATACTATACAACAGGAAAGACATTTTTATAGCCATAGCTTTTACTTGGAGCTGTGAGGGTACAACTTTTCAGGTTTGGAGAGGAGAGGTTTTACTCCAGACTCATTATTTTTCTGTTATTTTATGTGTCAGATATAAATTCAGGATGGCCCATTCCTGTTCCAAACCACCATCATGTGCAGATTCTCTATCACTGCAGCTGAAAAGTAGGATTTTTTTTATTCACTACCACTTACAGAGTGATGTTGAGTGAATATCACTTTTTTACCCAATATCTTTGATCAGATACAGTGATAATGAAACTTCGCCATACCCTGCTTTCCCCAGTAAAACTCCCTCTCTGCACTTCTTAATAATTTTGTTCTCAGAGACATTCCTTTTTAGCACTTCTAACCCTTCTAGATGTACCTATGGACATGTGCTATAGACACATGGTTTGCACACATGCTGTAACTTTTCTCTCTTCACCTGCCAGATTTAGCATGGAAGAGGCTGATGGCCCATGCAGTTCAAGATTAACACGTGGCCAGATGGAGGCTTTAAAGGATAATGTCCCTGAGCAGATCAAGGAACCTTCTACAGAATCATAGAATAATTCAAGCTGGAAGGGACTTCTGGAGGTCACCTAGTCCATCCCACTGCTCCAAGTGGGGCCAGTTTCAAACATAGATCAGATTTCTCAAGCCATTCCAGTCTCAAAATGAGCTGGTCTCTGTCAGAAACTCAATAGTGACACTTCCCAGAAAAATAACCTTATATAGCATCTTTTCCGTAAATCAGCTACAGAACAAATAGGTTTAATTACAGCCACTACATTTTCTCAGTTGGGTAGTTCCACGACAGAGAGTAGCTCACTATAAATGCATCTTCTTCTACAGAAGAGGGGCAAGCAGCTCAAGTGGATAAAAGATATAGACAAAAAAAAGCTAAAAAGCTTGATGCCATAAAGTTACAGACTAGTCACGTGTTACTCTGCCGTTGTCAAGATACTCAGCTCACCTTTAGTCTGTCCCACCCCTGGGATATAAAATCAACCTTTCTTCTCTGCAGACAAATAGTCATTGGTTTTAAAGCTTGTTAGCATCAACTATATATACCCATGACATTGTCTATTTCAGCTTTTTTTCATATATAAAATCAAAAAATACAAGCCATTAGAAAGCAAAAATATTTTGCCCTGTCTGCAGGACTGGAGGCCTCAGGTACAGGTGAATGCCATGTTGATACAGCTGTGATTCCCTTGGGAAGCCCTTGAGCCACCCAGAGGACTCACAGTAGCATGTCTTCAGCAAAACTTGGGAAGCTTCCACAGCTTTACTCCACTCCTAGTCACCTTCCTACAAAAGAGAACTCAAATGGCTCCCAATCACACAGCTTTTAAATTAGATAACAAAAAGATGCAGGGAAAAAGAATTAATAAAAATGTCATAGTGGTAGGAAAGAGCTATGTTTAGAAAAGAGGTTCAAAGTAATTTTTTGTTTTCCTCACAAAGTCATAATCTCTTTGGGGAGATGGGGTAGGGTTTTTTCTATTATTGCTGTTGGACAGGAGAGAGGAAGATTTTGCATCTTCCAAAGAGGGGGGAAAATGTAAAATAAAAGCTTTCAGGCTTCCAGCACTGAAGATTATCAAGATTTGTTCTTTGGTTTCAATCAGTAAATTTCATTGGAGAAAAAAAAAAGGTTAAAAAATGCAGATATTTTTATGTCCAGTCTTCATAAAACCATTGGAAGTTATTTTTGTATGTGTGAAAATAAACCTGGAAGAAACTTAAAATAGGGTGATTAATTGAAAGAAGAGAAATGCCAGATCAGATACCACTTACATTTTTAATGCAGAAGTTAGGATTTTTTCCCTTTAAATTCCCCTACTAGCAATATTCTTCTTAGTATCACAGTACATGGGGTTTAAGACAAAGCAGCACAGAGTGTTCACTAAATCCATGCATAAAACTGAGACCACAGACACTTGCATCCTAATTCCACTTTTATTATTCTCAATAAAATGGAATCTTTGAAAACCATAGAGGATCAGTGATGCTAACAAATACATATTCCAGCTGTTTTAATGACTGTATGACTAATGCACAGGTAAAGCAGTTAGAAAACTGAAAGCAGTTTAATTATATACAGACTAGTGATTGACAATACCACTCTAAACTCCTACTTATACCAAAAAAGGCATCAAACACCACTCAGTCTCTGGGAGAAGTGAGGCAATCTGTGCAGTCTCCTGCAAGCAAGGCAGGAGTCTGTCCATTAATCTGTCCCTCTCTGCCCTGTAAGACCAAGACCTTTTAGGGGCATTACACAGTGACAGGGACTGCAGCATAAGACAGTCTGATATTCCCCCTTGATCTCAAGGACATGCGATCACCTCAAGAAAACTTTTCCATTCCCTGGAAACTCTGACCCCATAGATCTCCCCTTGCATAGCAGTTTTGCACTAGGGCTTGGCTGAGCAGAGGGCGGATCTCAAAGAGCGGAAGCTGGCAAGCAGGCAGGCAGGGAGGGCAGCTCAGGTGAGGCAGGGGACAGGAAGGGCAGAGGACAGCACAAAGCCAGGCCACGCCAGGCTACACAGGGCAGCCCAAAGCAGAAGTCAAACAAGCATCCAGGGTAATATCAGCAGCTCATCAGTTTGATAATGTTGATTGTGCATGTTATTTGGATTACAGTACTCCAGTGATATTGGTACATCAGCCGCTGCAAAAAACTCCCCAAGCAGCATGGAGAATTTAGAGCACAGCTCTCATGAACTTCAATGAGAATGATGCATCTGTCTCCTGCGGTAGCTTTGAAGCTCTCGGCCAAAAGTATTCTTAGCCCTACTGTCATGCATGTCCCCAAAGAGACAAAAAAAGAAGGTGCGAGCATGTGAGACCGGGAGCGGACGTGGTTGAGGAAGTGAGAGACCAAGTAGAGCCTGATCTGGGAACCCTGCAGAGACAGATCATGTCCCTCAGGCTTTATGTTATCAACACTTGTTTGGAGGTAAAGAACAGGGCTTTTTCTCCTAGCAGGATGAGGGAGCCGGTCTGGAGCACGGGGCTTCTGACACTGAGCTGGTTTCAGGAGCATTCCCAGAATCTTGCATTCCCAGATCTTTAAAGTCGGCTCTGATATCTCTACCTGACCCTGTGGACACAGAAATCAGAACAAGTAAGGCAGAGAAAATAGTTCAACAAAGAACAAAGGAGAGACAGGTTTGCAAGAGCTGAATGTACAAATATTTCAAATCAAGTTTCTTCTGCATTGATAAATTGTTTGTGTTTTCTCAGCAAGTGCCTGGATGTGGAAAGGGAGAAAAACAGCTCCTAGATAGTTTAAAATAACCCTTTATTGCAACAGTACAGTTCAGTATCAATGTACCTTTCTTCCTGTTGAACACACAGATTTTCACTCTGGCCTGCTGCAAAATGTTCCATTTCCCTCCCCAACTGCACCTGCATTCTTTAGTTGTGTGTGGTCTCTTGCATCACCACAAGGCTGATATCATCTCCTGCTCCTAGCTCAGAAGGGTTGGAAAGCAATGGCTAGAGCACATTAATAAAAACCAGTATGTATCAGACTCCTCTGGAGCTTGGGGGTTCAGGGGGTTAGAAACCACTTCTGTGGAAGAAAATGTCTTGCAATACTTGTGTGTGACCAACTTCCAGCCCTTGTGAAGCTAAACCAAGAAGTCAGAGCTCCCTGTGATGAATAAGTTACACAGGGAGCAGCTTCTGCATTTTGGAATAACCCTCTGTGCCTCACAAAGGCATTTCATGGAGAGGAGGCAAGAATTAAAGTATTTTAAGTACAGTTTTGGTGGTCCCTAGAAATAAGGAGATACCTGAAATTTTGATGAAAAATCAAGATCAGTAATCTTATATGTCAAGGAATTAATTAACTAACAATTTTTTTGTTCTTATCTTTATTGTATCTGCCAGGGCGGAATGCCAGTTCAAAGCTTGAATTCAGCTGAGCATAGATGTTGCTATTGTGTATTCCTTTTTTGCTGCAACAACTCTTGGAGCCTGACAGTTTGAAATTACATTTTCATGTTGGAGCTGTATTTCCACAAATCCTGGAAGTTAAATAACTCTTAGAATAACAGAGAAGATATTACATTGCCAACTAGAGTTAATATTCTCTTTCATTATTTGTTTCTATAAATAGGTATGATCTTTTTTTTCTGGAACATAGTCTCATGTAGAGCAATAGCTTTTCCTCAGATGGCATCAAGAGGCACAAAGTAAGCTTAAAGTTATCCACTCTGCTTACTCCACCTCCCTTCAAAGCCCCCACAAGAGACAGGGCAGATTAAAGGACATGTAATCATGTTGCTACACAGGAGTCCCAGCAATTCTGAACCTTGCAGGGATAAAACTGGAACTACAAAATATCCATTCCACTTGAGAAGCCATTCTTTCATATTAGGTGTCCCTAATGTTTTGTCACCTTTCTTCACTTTCCCAAAATAAACGTTGGGATTACTAGATCCACAAGGACTGCATGCACAGAGCAGGAGGATTTCCATGCCCCCTCTAACGCCCAAGAGACTGCCAGCTTCAACAATTTGTTTAACAACAGAGGGGGACACGTATTGGTGTTAAGATATACATCTGGTGTAGGCAGCCGAGTTTGCAAGCTGCAGTTTGAGATGCAGATTGAGCTCTGGGTGGGAGTCTGAGACAAGAGGCTATGAGCTGCCAACAAAGATATTTAACAAAGTGGCCAGCTTGGATGAAGGGACACTTGGGGACACAGCAGGAGTGTAGGAATAAGGAGAAGGAGCAAGACTTGCACCCAGTCCGGAGAGTGAGTGGCTAAAAGCCCAGGTGTTCCTTTGTGGAGGGTCCTTCCTCAGCAGCACCTCAGCTTGAGCTGTTTCTGTGTCACTGTGCTGTGAATAAATGTACACGGAATGGGGCACCCGAGGCTCTGCCAGGGGAAGTGCAGGGTGAGCCCGTGAGGAAGCCTGGTCTGCCTGAGGGGCTGTGCAGGAGCCCAGCAGGGACCCCTGGGGGCACCGGAGCCGCCCAGGGTGGAGGCGCTCCGGTCCCAGCGGTGAAAGCTCCGGCCTCGGGAGTGAGGCTGCCGGGGGCTCGGCAGCCGTCAGGATGTTCCCCCAACATTGCAAAGAAATTAAATTAAATTACTGTTCAAGGTTTCTGTTTGATGGCATTTCATTCTTTAGGTTTCTAACATAGCTAATTTGCAAGAGAGCAGTTTAAACTTCCATTGCATAGTTCTTAAGCAGCACAAACATTAAACATTCAGAAATTACAAGTTATGTTTTAAATTACAGTTGGTGTTGATGAATCTTGGGTTCTTAGTTTTGTCCTCAAGAATGCCATTTCCAATACTGTCTCCCTAATCACATGAAATAAAACCTCATTTTGAAGAAAAAAAAAAAGCACTTTTCAATTCTTCTGCTGGCCTGACTGTGGAAAGTTTTCTTCTATGAAAAACATACAAGGCCTAGAACCAAATCTCAGCAAATGAGCCTATTGTAACCCTCTAAAAATATTAATATTTTTCATAGCACACTAGAATCTGAAACATAGGCAATGAAAAATTAAAACTAAATCTAGTTGTATAGAATTCTTCATGCACTCTTTAGAGCAGAGTCTGTCCCTTGATTTTGTACATTTCATAGATCTCAGTCAGAACCAGGACATACTACAAGAATTTATGCATATTCAAATGTAGAGCAAAGATGGTTGAATACAAGTTTTCTGCCCCTGAACTGCAAAAAAGCAAGTATCCATTTAGGTACCAGGATTAAAGAAAGAAAAAGATAGAAACTAGATGCTTTCCAGTCAGTTGATTTAAACTAAAATATGGTTAAACCATTAAGTCCATTAAAACATACTTTGCATTAAAATACCTAAAGAAAATAGTGGGAGCATGCAATACAAAATAGAAGAGAAATTTTTCAGAACTATTGTACAGGAATTTTGTGTGAATAAAAGTATTGTATTTTCATGGGAAAAAAAATAAAATTGCATGTATAAAACTAAGACCTTACCTAATAGACAATAGTCCTGCACTTTCTCACACCTGACCTAAAACTTGCTTTGGAAGTTACCATTAATATAACAGTTGGATTTGCACTCTTCTGAAGTATCACATGTGTTTAAATAATGGCCATTTCACAGTCTTTAAAACTCAGTGAAATGAACTTCAGATTGATTAATTTAGGGAATTGTGAAATTTCCTGTTTGTATTATCCTAGAAAAATACAAAGGCAGCTGGATATAGTCACTCTTTGCTCCAGAAGCAGGCACAACCCTCCAACTCATGGGAAGGTTGGAAGAGCAGGCTATGCTACCACATATTTGAAGACGACCACACCAAAGCTGTGCCTGCAAACCTTTTGGGATCATTCCATTAAAAAACAAACAAACAACAACAACAAAAAAAAAAAAAAAAAAAAAAAAAAAAAAAAAAAAAAAAAAAAAAAAAAAAAAAAAAAAAAAAAAAAAAAAAAAAAAAAAACAACAAATAACAAACAAAACCAAAAAAGGCAAAAACAAACTACACAAAAAACACAAAGAAACAAACAAGTAAAAAAACCACAACAAAAACAAACAAACAAACAAAAAACAAACAAACAAAAACTCCAGAAAAAAAAACCCAACCAACAGCCGAACAAGCAAACAAACAAACAAACAAACAAAAAAAAAACAACACAACTCCATACCACCCTGATTTAAATTCCTCAGTGGTTTAGGACACCAGAACTGCTGGAAGTGAGGAAGTGCATTTTCCATGTCACAGAAGTCACTGTCACTGTGGTAAATCTAGGTTAGGCACCCCGTGCATGACTTGAAATTACTCACATCCTCCTTCCCAGACTAGCATTTGTTCAAGCTGATGGTAGTGAGCTCAGGCAACAACAGGTCATTTTCAAATGCCAGCTGCCATTTCCTGGGCACAAGACCTGTACAAGAGCCTTGCCAGAGTCAAAACTACCCCATGCCACCATTGTTTGGCCTCACAGGTGTTGCAGTTCAGTTTTCAGAACAATTCACTGGCAAAGTATGCTTGTGAGCCAGCCTGATTGGATTGTTACACTTATTTTCTCCAACAGCTTAGCTCACTCACAGGTGTGACTGGATGCATAGACATTTATGAAACCATGAAGATCATTTATTCGTCTTCAGACATATAACAGCAGTTTCTAAGTTACCTCTGGCCTGCCCTGCACAGACAGCCTTGTCACTGTTTCTGCAAGCTCCTTTAGCCAGCACAGGTACTCTGACATCTTTGGAAACAAAGCTAACACTGTGATTTTGACATCAGCAAATAAGATTGGATTACCTAAACTTGATAATTTGGGGTAAAGTCATCACATACAAGCTTTTATTCACCCAAATGAGTAAGGTGAATTATGAAAATGAAAATAACTCTTTAAAATGGAGATGGAGTTAGTTATGCACTAAACTGTAAAACCTGAAAACAGCTTGCACCTCTGAAGCATCCTGGCCTAGAAATAGGAAAGTGATTTGGTGATAGGATGATAGGATGCATCTCCCAAAGGAGAGCATGCATCTTCCTTAGAGAGATTTCCATTGCTCCATCACTGTGTTTTATTCATAAAATCCTTCTCAAGGGAAAATAAAATTTGACTTCAGGTATTTCAATGTTGCCTGGCTACCAGATCTGTTTAAATCATCTATGCTGGCTGAGAAAAATGCTGGCTGAGAAAAATGTCCTGAGCAGTGAGCAGCCCTGTAAAAGCTGGAGCCAAGGACAGCTACACTACTCTGTGTTTGCAGTTTTTAAGCACTGCCATATCTCTCTTACAGTCTGGAGAAGTGACCTGACAAATATACCCAGGCTAGTAGTATGAGCACACACAGAAGTTAAGCTATAGCAGGACAGGTCTCATCATATTTACATGTGAGTTTTGCTGGTAGCTCAGAACAGCCATGCAAGCCCACAGACTTCTGGAAGGCAGCATACACAAATCTTACCAATTCTGCTTCTGCTGGAAAACAGCTGTGCTCACGGTGGTTGTTAGTGTACTCACACCCATAGTGAATACACTGATAAGATATGGGCAATAATGCCAGTTCCAGGTATTATACTTCAGAGAGACCTTTTAGTGGTGCTCCTGACCTTCTAGTCACCTGCTAGGGAGTACCAGACCCAGAGCATCACCACAAACTGGGCATGCCTGGCATCAGCCAGATGCCTCTGTTAAGCTGAAGCAGGCACACCAGCTGCAGAAGAGACGTGTTTTAGACAGCCACGGAGACACTGATGGTGAGCGGGCATGAAAAGAGGGATTTAAACTGGCAGAAGTGGGGAAGAGACTACCTTTTAGTCGTGGTATCTGCACTGGCAGGTTAAGTCTTCCTCAAAAGACCTGCCAGTGTTTAACGTACGCACTCATGCTGAAGGACAACTATTTAAACAACTGCCTGAGAGTGCTTTTAAGAAATCAGCCAGAACTAATGTCAGAGAAAGGAGAACAATCATTAAAACAGTCTCAAAGCTTTATATTATGTCTTAAAATAGCATCCTTGCATATAGGAATGCCAGGAGATTAAGATTCAATATCTCATGATCTACTGTGTCTAGGAGCAAGTACTTTAATACTATTGGAAATGTGCCCTCTTGAATTTTTGACTGCATATTGTTTCCATCTCTAGTTGTAATGAGTGTCAAAGTCCTCTTTTCTAAAACATTATAGTTTGCCATACATGGGTATGATTTGGACTTAGTAGGTCACATTTTGAGGAAAAACAGATTATTGTTTCGGGTTTGTTGGGTTTTTGTTGTTCTTTTTTTTTTTTTTTTTTTTTTTTTTTAATTTAAGATAATACCCTTTAAAGGTAATGTAAACAACTGGTTATTAGCACACAGCAAGACACTTCAAAAGTGCAAATTGTCACAGGACTCTCCAACTCATGAGTGTGACTTACTCAGCTTTCCTAAAATGTGAGAGCATGCAGCAATAATGGTTTTGCTACTCATTTGGCTATCAATACAACTCAAATGTAAGTCTACTGTTCAAGATTAATGGCATCACTCCAATGCATGCTAGCAAGAATTTGTAGCAAACAGCCCGTCACAGATTCAATCAATGTTTATCCTTTACCCTCACTTCTTCCATATGAGTTAGTATGAAAACGTCAGTATGTCTGCCACAATTTTTTTACAAAACATTGGTTCAGAAGCACTGAGTTGAGTTCTGGGCTCCAGACATGGACTTGCTGGAGAAAGTCCAGAGGAGGCCAAGAAGAGGATCAGAGGGCTGGAGCAAAGGCTGAGAGAGTTGGGGCTGCTCAGCTGAAAGAAAAGAAGGCTCCAGAGTGACCCTGGAACACCTTCCAGTACCTGAAGGAAGCCAGAGAGGGACTTTTTGCAAGGGCATGGAGTGATTGGACAAGGCAGAATGGCTTCAAACTGAAAGAGTAGTCTCTCTACTAGGGTTAGGTTAGATATCAGGAAGACAATCTCACCACTACGAGAGTACTGAGACACTGGCACAGGTTGCCCAGAGAAGCTGAGGATGCCCCATCCCTGGAAGTGTTCAAGACAAGGCTGAATGGGTCTTTGAGCAATGTGGTCTAGTAAAGGTGTCAAGGTGTCCCAGCCTATGGGAAGGGAACTGGAGCTGAGTGATCTTTAAGGTCCCTTCCAACTCAAACAGTTTCATGATTTTGTGAATATTTTGAGATAAAAATCAACACATTCCCAGCTGTAGATCATGCAAGTATTTTTTTACCTTGTGAAAAAAAGTCATTGGGAGAGATTTTTAAATCCAGTTCGCTCCACCCAAGCTTTCCTTTGGATAAGCCACTTGGGATTTTCTTCAGTAATGTTTCTGGCTATGCTTTACCCCATTCATCCACACAGCCCACACAACCACTTCACAAAATATGGACAACAGAATAATGCATTTTGGCTACTACTAACATGAGAACAGGTGGTTTTAAACAGCAGTTTGGCCATCAAGGACTACAGGGCTGAAGAAACCACAAAGATCACTAAGAATACCTAATACTCTATTTTATCATTGTTTTAGTCACATTATCTCTTGAAACTTAGCATTGATCTTCAACCAAGCAGATGCACAATCCCAAACCCCAGCTCCAAAAGTCTTTAAAGATATGATTCCAATTTCCAACATTTCCACTCATTGCCAACACCAAGGGAAGCTTATCCAAATGCAATACCTAAGTGATTATCCTCTGCTTGCACGCACATTTACCTAAAACCACACAGTTTTGATTTTACTTAACTCAGAGGGGAAAGTGTCGTTAACAAGTCATCTGTCTTAGGTTGCAAATGCAAGGT